>ML662442.1:7741152-7931228 GCA_007570785.1 Antilocapra americana
TGGAGTTTGCCCTGCTCCTGCTGAGTGCGCTTCCCCCGCCCCTTCTGCCCGGCTCTCTGTCGTCCTCCCGGCGCAGTTGGGGAGCGCGGCTTCTCCCCTCCCCCGGCCCAACCGCTCGGCTTTCCTGACGTGCAGCTAAGCACGTCTTCTTAGGTGTGCAGAGCTCCGATCCGTCCAGAATCCCCAGTAGTCTTGGTTAGCACCTAGCTCTGTGCGCAATTTGGACGAGGAAGCCTCGCCGGGGCTGGGCTATGCCCGCTGGTCTCGGGCAGGGTTTGGGTCTGTCCGCAGCCCGAAGGCGCCCAGCTCCGCCCAGCCGGCTGCCTCCCTGCCGACTCCGCCTCACCCTTTGGTCTCGCTGAGGCTGGGTTATGCCCGCTGCACTCGGGCGGGGGCTGGGCCGGTCCGCAGCCCACAGGCGCCCAGATCTCCTCGGCCGGCCGCCTCCCTGCTGACTCCGCACGCCCTTTGTTCTGTGCCACCCGGCCAGCCGCCTCTCTGCCGACTCCACACCTCTCCTTGTTCTGCGTGGGCCTCCATTCCAGTCTATTTTAGTTCACTGATTCCCAAAATATCAATATTCACTCTTGCCATCTCCTGTTTGACCATTTCCAAACAGTTCCTGTTTAATTGTTCATAATTTAAAATATGTTAAATATGAAATTAATTTCAATAATATTTAAGAAATAGTATAGAAAAATATTATCTAAATTGTTATTTATCCTATTTTTATAAATAAATATAATTAATTATTAATAGCTTGGTATTCAACTTGGAAATAAGTCAAAAAAATTATATTTTAAAATACAACCACGATATTGTTCTTTTTGATCAGGTTGTGTTTAAAACCAAACACATGAAGTAATTCATAACAATAAATACAGGGCTATAAGTCCAGTGCATTCTTTATATTGCTATTCAATTCCCACCAGGGGTAATGAAAAAAATAAAAAATTAGACAATGAATTGGTTTAGTTTTCAGTTGCCACTGATGCATACTACATAAATTAAACACTTAGTAATGCTTCAGATTTATTTGACATATATTTCAGGTTGTCCCAAGGTCTGTTTACTGCTGTTTGAATTCATTTGTTCATTTACCATTTATTGAATAACCTAATGCCACAGCATTTGGAGAAATCAGTCAAGCATAGATTTAAAGAAAATGCTACATTTCTTACCCCTTAATAATAGCTTACAATGAAACCAAGAAATTCCCCCTACTTATGTGTGTATGCATCTGTGTATGCTCAGTCACTCTGTCATGTCTCTCTGAGTCCTTGTAACTGTAGCCGACCAGGCTCCTCTGTCCATGAGATTTTTCAGGGAAGAGCACTGAAGTGGGTTGCCATTTCCTCCTCCAGGGGATCCTCCTGACCCAGGGGTAAAACCCACATCTCCTGTGTCTCTTACATTTCTGGCAGATTCTTTATCTGCTGAGCCATTGAGGAAGCTTGGTATTTTACATAGTGCATTGTCATTAGTAAAAATATATTGTTAAATGATTATGCCTTCATGAATATAGTTCAAGTCCAATAGTTCTCAGAAGAAACTTGTTGTGTAAAGCAATCTGTGTTTCAACATCTCTCCACAGAGGTGCTTTCCAGGTCAGCTTATATTATGTACTGATACATACTTTATTGAGGTTCACAGAAATGAAAGAAATGAAGAAAGGGTGGAAAGATTGCTGTCACCAAATGACTGGTTGGATTTTGGGCCTGTTTCAGGTCATAAATTATTTGCCTGACAAATTTTGGGGATTTGATTTTGAGAAACCAATCTCAGATTCCAGAATACAGTTTTCTTAGAGATATAGACACTTTGCTTCAACTGCCTTTTAAAAACTGCCTGATTCATAGTCTATTCTTCCCTGGAAAATAAGGTAAACTGCAAATTTTACATTGATTTTATTACTGTAAGGTGATCTTAACCTATCAACTTTTGCATGAGTTTTGTGCTGTACAAAATATCTGAGTAAAAATAAACATTATTTTATAGATGAAGACAGTGCATGCTCAAAATGTTTATTTATTTATTTTTTTTGAATGTTTCTTTTTTTTATTTTTTTTAATTTTTTTTTAATTATTGTTTTTGCCATACATTGTCATGATATCACCATGGGTTTACATATGCTTCCCCTCCAGGTCCCCCCTCCCTCCTCCCTCCCCCCCCGGGAAATCTCGCTGCACCAGTCCCGAGCATCAATCCTGGGCTGGCGATTGATTAGACACATGACAATTAACATGCTTCAATGCCCTTCTCCCATATCATCCCACCCTTACCCTCATCCACAAAGTCCACAAGTCTATTCTATACATCTGCGTTCCTTTTGTTGTCTCCCATGTTGGGTTCTCATTACTGTCTTTCTAAATTCCATATATATGTGTATTGTTGTTTTTGCTTCTGGCTTACTTCACTCTGGATAATGGGCTCCAGTTTCGTCCATCTGAGTAGAATTGCTTCAAATGAATTTTTTTTTAATGCTGAGTAATATTCCATTGTGTATATGTACCACAGCTTTCTTATCCATTCATCAGTTGATGGGCATCTAGGTTGTTTCCATGTCTTAGCTATTGTAAACAATGCAGCGATGAACATTGGGGTGCACGTGGCTCTTTCAATTCTGGTTTCCTCGGTGTATATGCCCAGCAGTGGGATTGCCGGGTCATATGGCAGGTCAAACTGAATATAGGGGATATATTGGGCACCATACAGATAATATCTAACCAGGAAAAAGGAACACACAATACTTAAAGGGATTTGGGGGAGAGGGTAAGGGGAACAAAAACGTTTATTGCAGATTAGTCAAGGGGAGGTGGTTTGTGCTCAAAAATCCAATTTTAAAGACAAAATTTGGGGAGGGCTGCAAGATGTATGAATCTTCTTATTGGCTGGTGATGAGGTAATAGAGTGGTGCTCCAGGAATCTTGTGTTTAAGTTACCATCCTCCACCTAGGTGGGAGCTTTTGTTCCTTCTAAGGCAGCTGAAACTTGATCCTTTCCAAGTGCTTCCAGGGTCTTCTCTCTCCCCATACCCCCACCCACATGGCTCCTGTTAATGGTATTCTACATGGGGCCTTGGGAATCTCCTGTGGGCACTGAATCTCCTCTAAGATTAAATTCCTAAAACTTATCAGATGCAGGTGACTCATTCTCTTCCTTATCACGTGACAGCCTTGCAACTCCCACATGCATTTTGCTTTTATATGTAACAGAAAAATGTATAATCTAGATAGCGAAGAGTAAAGCAACATGAAACTATGCAACATGCAAGCCACTTCCACACCTAGGAGGGAAGGCCAAAGGAAAGAGCTGTTATAATTAGAGCCCAAAGGCCACATTTCCCAGTATGAAACTGTAGGACCAAGGAGTCTGGTGAGAGAAGTTTTCACCTGGAAGATTCAGCCACTGCTAGAGATGCTGCCTCACATATACAGGGACACATATCACCTTTCAGTCTTCCCCTGGCTTTTTCTATAGTAAAATGTAACTGGAAGTCAACCAACAAGGAACCTAGGAAATAACCCTACTGTAGTCAGCCACTCTGGATTGAAGAACAAAGAACTACAGGAAAGCATTTTAGGACATCACAGGTCCAAAAGTGGCACAGTCAACTCAATGTCTGACCTGTGCACATTTTCTTCTTATTATTATTTCTTTTTCTTTATGGATATTCTGCTGTCTCAAAATGTTTTCATATTTCTACCTAATATAAGATAGCAATCTCTCATGTTAAAAAAAAAAAAAAGCAAAACAAAACAACCTTTCACTTCCTACCCAATGAGGACACCAGAAGTCATGTATCCGTTTCCAGATCAATGTTTCTAGGTGAAATAATCATGCCTTGATGGGGCTCCACATGATCTGATGATGACCCATGAACTAAATGTCAAGCCAAACCTAGTCAGCACTTTTCATACAAAATAGCAAAGAAAGGAGGGGGGAAAAAAAACAAATATATGCTTAGTTGCCACTGTGCTCAAATTTGAAACTGAATTCAAAGTTGCACTTGGTGTTGATCAGTTCTTTTTTACACTTCCCATATTATTGTAACTCTGCTTTTCTTTAATATCTCAGGTCACTATTGTGCTCCATCTTATCAATCTGGTAGTGATTAAGTATGTAAGTTACTAGTGAGTCTTCATTTATTCTATTGTTCTAGTGTGCCAAACATCTTTATAATAGAAAATGAACTTACAAAGAGGTATCCCTCAGTTTGTCTGAATTCTGACATTAATTTCCTTGCAAACATTTTGGAACAGCAACTAAATTTTTTCCTTGGTAAACATGTATTTTCCAAACCAGTAAAGGATATTGATTTGAGAAGCCCAAAATATCCTAGTAACAGCATCAATTCTCAATTTCATAAAAATAATACTATTGTTCCCCTAAGGGAAACATTCTTGTTTGGAAACTAAGAAGTATGAAACATCAGAGCAATGTCACAGAGACAAGAAGTCAAAACTCTCCAAGTGGATTTTTAGGTATAGTAGTAAGAGCAATTTTCACAAATATCTTTTGTTTTCTTATGATTCAGGCTTATGATAGAGAAAGTGCCTTGGACTCATAACTTATTTAAAAATGTGAAGAACAACTCACCACCCTCATGGATACTGTTTATCATTTAGCCTGGTAAATGACTCTTCAGCTGGTCAGTCAGATTCTATTAGAGCAGGTTCTCCTGTTTCATGATATATGTAGTAGACTGATCTGATTATCCACCTTCTTATTTCTCAGCCTGCCAAGGGCAGAAGCCAATGGTAAGTTGAATATTCAACATGGTATCATTGTTCAGAAAATAAAATAGAACACTGTAAACCATCAGAATAGCTAGCTCCATAATGGCAGGCTAATTATAGTCCAGGCTTCCATCACTGGAAACTACTGATCCACCATGACAGGAAGCAATGCCATTTGAAGTAGAAAGGTAGGACTTTTATAATTCAGCTTTTAATCATTTGCTGAAACCTCCCACTGGTAAAACTCAGGTGGAAATGGCGTGTCTCCTGTACAAGTCTCCTTAATTTGAAATGAAATAACCTTCACAATTATTCTTCAGTCCTTGCTAAGGCCCAGCGAAATACCCTTTCTCTTTTATTTTCACTTTTAAAAAAGTAATAGGTATATTGAGATTCAATTCACACATCACAAAATTCACCTTTTTAAAGTCTAAAAATCAATGTTTTTTTTTTTTAGTATGTTTTTCAAGGTGGATGATTACCACCACTATGTAATTTAGAACATTTCCATAATCCCTAAAAGAAACATAACCATTAGAAGTCATCCCCTATTTTCTTTCTCCTAACCTCACGTAACTACTGATCCTATGAGTTTTTCTATTTTAAACATTTCACAAAATAAAGTCATACAATATGTAACAAGTTAGTGAAATATTTCTTTCATTTTGCATAATGTGTTCATGTTTCACTCATGTTGTATACACGTGGGTACTTCAATGCTTTTTTTTTTAAATTAATAATGCTATGAAACTTCACATGAAAGATTTTGTGAGGACCTTTCTATTCCTATTGGATATATATGCATAAAAGTATAACTAATGGGTCATGATCCTTTTTAAAAAAAATTATTTATTCATTTATTTTCTTAACATTATCATGTTGGTTTTGCCATACATTGACATGAATACACCATGGGTATACATGTGTTCCCCTTCCAGAACCCCCTCCCACCTCCCTCCTGACTCCATCTCTCTGGGTCATCCCGGTGCACCAGCCCTGAGCACCCTGTATCAAGCATCAAACCTGGGCTGGCGATTCATTTCACATATGATAATTTATATGTTTCAATGCCATTCTCCCATATCATCCCACCCTTGCCCTCTCCCATAGAGTCCAAAAGACTATTCTATACATCTGCGTCTCTTTCGCTGTCTCGCATACAGGGTTATTGTTATCATCTTTCTAAATTTAATATATATGTGTATATTTATATATACTGTATTGTTGTTTTTCCTTCTGGCTTACTTCACTCTGTATAATAGGCTCCAGTTTCGTTCAACTGAGTAGAACTGATTCAAATATCTATGCTTAGATATACTCCTAAGTATTTTATTCCTTTTGTTTTGATGGTGAATATAATTGTTTCCTTAATTTCTCTTCTGTTTTCTTACTGTTAGTGTATAGGAATGCAAGGGACTTCTATGTGTTGATTTTATATCCTGAAACTTTACTGTATTCACTGATTAGCTCTAGTAATTTTCTGGTAGAGTCTTTAGGGCTTTCTATGTAGAGGATCATGTCATCTGCAAACAGTGAGAGTTTTACTTCTTCTTTTCCAATCTGTATTGCTTTTATTTCTTTTTCTGCTCTGATTGCTATGGCCAAGACTTCCAAAACTATGTTGAATAGTAATGGTGAGAGTGGGCACCCTTGTCCTGTTCCTGACTTTAGCAGAAATGCTTTCAGTTTTTCACCATTTAGGATAATGTCTGCTGTATGTTTGTCATATATTGCTTTTATTATGTTGAGCTATGTTCCTTCCATTCCTGCTTTTTGGAGGGTTTTTTTTTTTATCATAAATGGATGTTGAATTTTGTCAAAGGCTTTCTCTGCATCTATTGAGATAATCATGTGGTTTTTATTTTTCAGGTTGTTAATGTGGTGTGTTACATTGATTGATTTGCAGATATTGAAGAATCCTTGCATCACTGGGATAAAGCCTACTGGGTCATGATGTATGATCTTTTTCATGTGTTGCTGAATTCTCTTTGCTAGAATTTTTTAAGGATTTTTGCATCTATGTTCATCAGTGATATTGGCCTGTAGTTTTATTTTTTTGTGTGGCATCTTTGTCTGGTTTAGGTATTAGGGTGATGGTGGTCTCAATGAGTTTGGAATGAGTTTGGAAGTTTACCTTCCTCTGCAACACTCTGGAAGAGTTTGAATAGAATAGGTGTTAACTCTTCTCTAAATTTTTGGTAGAATTAGGCTCTGAAGCCATCTGGTCCTGGGCTTTTGTTTGTTGAAAGATTTCTAATTACAGTTTCAATTTCTATGCTTATGATGGGTCTGTTGAGATTCTCTATCTCTTCCTGGTTTAGTTTTGGAAAGTTGTACTTTTCTAGGAATTTGTCCATTTCTTCCAAGTTTTCCAGTTTATTTCCATCTAGTTGCTGATAATAGTCTCTTATGATCCTTTGTATTTCTGTGTTTTCTGTTGTGATCTCTCCTTTTTTACTTCTAATTTTGTTGATTTGGTCTCTCTCCCTTTGTTTCTTAATGAGTCAGGCTAATGTTTGTCAATTTTATTTATTTTTTTTGAAGAACCAGGTTTTGGCTTTGTTGATTTTTGCTATGGTCTCTTTTGTTTCTTTTGCATTTATTTCTGCCCTGATTTTTAAGATTTCTTTCTGTCTACTAACCCTGCAGTTCTGCATTTCTTCAATTTCTAGATGCTTTAGGTGTAAAGTTAGGTTATTTATTTGACCTTTTTCTTGTTTCCTGAGGTAAGCCTGTATTGCTATGAACCTTCCCCTTTGCACAGCTTTTACAGTGTGCCATAGGTTTGGGGTTGTTGTGTTTTCATTTTCATTCATTTCTATGCATATTGTGATTTCTTCTGTGATTTTTTTGGTTATTCGACAGCTTGTTGTTGAGCCTCCATATGTTGAAATTTTTAAAGGTTTTTCTCCTGTAATTGACATCTAATTTCACTGCACTGTGGTCAGAGAAGATGCTTGGAATTATTTCAATTTTTTTGAGTTTACCAAGGCTAGATTTATGGCCCAGGTTTTGATCTATTCTGGAAAAGGTCCCGTGCATGCTTGAGAAAAAGGTGAAATTCATTGTTTTGAGGTGAAATGTCCTATAGATATCAGTTAGGTCTAACTGTTTTATTATATCATTTAAAGTTTGTGTTTCCTTTTTATTTTCTGTTTAGTTATTCTATCCACTGGTGTGAGTGGGGTATTAAAGTCTGCCGCTATGATTGTGTTATTGTTAATTTCACCTTTCATACTTGTTAGCATTTGCCTTACATACCGTGGTGCTCCTATGTTGGATGCATATATATTTATAATTGTTATTTCTTCTTCTTGAATTGGTCCTTTGATCATTATGTCCATCTTTGTCTCTTTTCACAGCCTTTATTTTAAAGTCTAACTAATCTGATATGAGTATTGCTACTCCTGCTTTCTTTTGATCTCTATTTGCATGGAATATCTTTTTCCAGCCCTTATCATTCAGTCTGTATGTGTCCCTAGGTTTGAGGTGGGACTCTTGTAGACAACATATATAGGGGTCTTGTTTTTGTATCCAATCAGCCAATCTTTGTCTTTTGGTTGGGGCATTCAACCTGTTTACATTTAAGGTTATTATGGATAAACATCATCGCATTGCCATTTACTTTATTGTTTTGGGTTCAATATTATACACCCTATCCATGTTTCCTGTCTAGGGAAGATCCTTTAGCATTTGTTGGAGCACTGGTTTGGTGTTGCTGAATTCTCTCAGCTTTTGCTTGTTTGTAAAGCTTTTGATTTCTCCTTCAAATTTGAATGAGATTCTGGCTGGCTATAGTAATCGGGGCTGAAGATTATTTTCTTTCATGACTTTAAGTATGTCCTGCCATTCCCTTCTGGCCTAAAGCGTTTCTATTGAGAGATTAGCTGTTATCCTTATGAGATTCATCTTGTTTGTTATTTATTGTTTTTCCCTTCCTGCTTTTAATATTTGTTCTTCATGTTTAATCTTTGTTAATTTGATTAATATGTGTCTTGGACTCTTTTGCCTTGGATTCATCCTGTTTGGGACTCTCTGGGTTTCTTGGACTTGGGTGATTATTTCCTTTTCCATTTTAGGGAAGTTTTCAACTATTATCTCCTCTAGTATTTTCTGATGGTCTTTCTTTTTGTCTTCTTCTTCTGGAATTCCTATGATTCAAATGTTGGTGTGTTTAACATTGTCCCAGAGGTCTCTGAGATTGTCCTCTTTTCTTTTAACTCTTTTTTCGTTTTTCCACCCTGTTTCACTTATTTCTACCATTCTATCTTCTACCTCACTTATTCTGTCTTCTATCTAACTAAAATTCTACTGTTAGTTCCTTGCAGGGTGTTTTTGATCTCATTTATTGCATTATTCATTGTATTTTGACTCTTTTTCATTTCTTCTAAGTCCTTGTTAAACCTTTCTTGCATCTTCTCAATCCTTATGTCCAGGTTATTCAACTGTAACTCCAATTTGTTTTCAAGATTTTGGATCATTTTCACTATCATTATTCAGAATTCTTTATCAGGTAGATTTCCTATCTCCTCCTCTTTTGTTTGGTTGGGGGACATTTATCCTGGTCCTTTACCTGCTGGGTATTTCTCTGCCTTTTCATCTTGTTTATATTGTTGTGTTACCTCTTTATTGTGGAGATTCCTCACTGTGGGTGGGGTTGGACAGGTGGTTTGTCAAAGTTTCCAGGTTGAGAAAGCTTGTGTAGTTGTTCTGATGGGTGGATCTGGATTTCCTCTCTCTGTTGAGCAATGAAGTGTCCAGTAAAGAGTCTTGAGATGTCAGTGGGCTTGATGTGATCTTGGGAAGCCTGCATATTGAAGCTCCAGGCTATGTTCCTGTGTTGCTGGAGAATTTGCATGGTATATCTTACTCTGGAACTTGTTGGCCCTTAGATGGTGCTTGGTTTCAGTGTAGGTATGGAGGCATTTGATGAGCTCCTATTGATTAATTAACTCCTGGATTCAGGAGTTCTCTCTTATTCTCAGGATTTGGGCTTAGGCCTCCTGTCTCTGGTTTTCAGCCTTATTCTTACAGTAGCCTCAGGACTCCTCCACCTATACAGCACCAATGATAGAACATCTAGTTTAATGATGAAAAGTTTCTCCATAGTGAGGGACACCCAGAGAGGTACGCAGAGTTGCGTGGAGTGGAGAAGAGGGAGAAGAGAGATAGAGGTGACCAGAAGGAGAAGAGAGGAATCAAATGGTGAGAGAATGAGCTAGCCAGTGATCACTTCCGTATGTGCTCTCCACAGTCTGCATCCCTCAGAGATTTTCACAGAGTTATACCAAAAAGAGAAGAGGGAGGAAAAAGAGAGAAGTGCCCAGGGGGAGAAAAGAGGGAGTCAGACGGAGAGAGATGGATCCAGCCAGTAATCAGTTATCTACATGTTCTTCACAACTTGTAAGAATCAAAGAGATTCTCAGAGTTGGGTAGATATGAAAGGTGGGAGGGGGTTGATAGAGGTGACCTGGTGGAAAAAAAAGGAGAGTCAAAAATGGGGAGAGAGCAATCGCACCAGTGATCTAACTCCCAAGTAAAAATGGGTACTGAAGATTGGGTTCTTAAAGATACAAAGTTGATAACAAATACTAAAAAGCAAAGATTAGAAATCTAGAGTAAAGGTTAGATTCTTAAAAATACAGTTACAAAAAAAAAAAGAAGAAAGGAAAAATTAAAAAATTTAAAAAAGAAAAAGAAAAAGAAATAAGTGAACAACAACAGCAACAAAAAAACAGAGTCACTGAAATTCTTATATAACTCCTTCAATTTTCATTTTCAAAATCATCTATTACTTAGCAAAAAAAAAGACTATTTTTTTGCTAAGTAATAGATGATTTTGAAAATGAAAATTGAAGGAGTTATAGGAGACTTAAAAAATAAAAATATAAATTTTTTAAGAGTAATAAAAAAGTTTTAAAAATTTAAAAGATGATCATAGTAAAAATATATCTAGGGCTTTATCTGGAACTGTTGCATACAGTGAACGGAGAGTTCATTTTCTGATAGTTCCTTGGTCCAGCTTGTACTTCTCAAGGTTTATAGGCTTCTTTCTATGTAGTCGGTGCTAATTTCAGGGATTTAATCTGTTAATCCTGTCAGTTCCAAAGCAGTTCCCTCTGATTATTTTAGCATCTCCAGTTTGCTGGTCTCTTCAGTGTTTATTTCTGCCCTGTCACAAGCGGGACAGTGGTGGTCGCTTTTGTAGGCTCACTTGCTATGGGGAGGGAGGAACACTGCAAACAGATATCACTGTCCTTGGCACACAGTGATTCAGTGCTCTGGGGTTTGTCTCCGCTCATGGTGCGTGTGCTTTCCCCGCCCACACTGCTCAGGCTCTCGGTGGCTCAGCCAGGAGCAGCCTGAGGCGGGCGCTGGGGCTGCCTGCACTTCCCTGGTCCAAGCTGCCCGGCGCGGTTGGGGGCTGAGACTTCTCCCCTCCCCTGTCCCAGCCGCTTGACTTTCTCGGTGTGCAACTGGGCGAGCCTTCTCAGGTGTGTGGAGCGCTGATCTCTGGTGGAGTCCATCCAGAATCCCAAGGACTTTTGATTAGAAGCTAATTCTGCCCACGGTTTGGTAGATGATGCCTCTCTGGGGCCGCAATTGTGCCTGCACGTCTCCAGCAGGGAATGGGACGGTCTGCAGCCCACAGCTGACCAGCTCCAGGCAGCTTTTTGTTCTGTGCGCGGGTCTGGCAGTGGCTCTTCTCAGGAAAGCTATTCCACAGCCTAGATTGCTGTCTCAGGCTAGTTCCCTCGGGTTGCCCTGGGGCATTCAGTCCTAGTCCTCACCCAAAGCTGCACAGCCTGCCCCTCCGTGAGCAGCCCACGCTTGCTAGTGGGGGATGGGGCGCCTAGGCCTCCGCTCCACTGGGAGTTGCAGTTAGGTACATAATCTGTGGGGTTTAATTATTGATCTATTTTTGCTCCCAGTAATTTTGCCCTCTGACACTTGCCACAGATCTGCTGGAGAGAATGTTTCCTTGTGTTTGGAAACCTCTCACTTTTTTAAGACTCCCTTCCCGGGATGGATCTCTGTCCCTACCTCTTTCGCATCACTTTTTACTTTTTATATTTTGTCCTACCTTCCTTCAAAGACAATGGGCTGCCTTTCTGGGTGTCTGATGTCCACTGCCAGCATTCAGAAGTTGTTTTGTGGAGTTTGCTTGGCTTTTAAATGTTCTTTCGGTGTATTTGTTGGAGACAAAGTGGTCTCCCCAGCCTATTCCTCCTCCATCTTAGTACCCCCCCCATCCCTGGTCATAATCCTTTTGGACTGCTCTAACAAAATACTACAGTTTACAACAAAAAAATAGAAGCTTGTTTCTATTGGGTTTGGAAGCTGTGGCATTAAAAGCGTCATGGTACCAGCAAGACCAAGTTCTGCCAAGGGCCATTTTCTGGGTTCCAAGCAGCTGACATAATTTAGGTCATATATAGCTATTAAGGAAAATAAATAATCTTGTTTAGGGTTCAGAGACAAATCAGAGCAGGCTTCCAAGCTAGTTTCTGCCTTCCTGGACACTGTACTGACTGTGAGTGCCTGATTGTCTGCTGTGTGTTCAAGCCTTGAGGCACCATAGATAACAGAGAGCACAAATCTTGAAGGGTGCCCACTCTCACCACTACAATTCAACATAGTTTTGGAATTCCTAGCCACAGTAATCAGAGAAAATAAATAAATAAAAAGAATCCAGATTGGAAAAGAAGAAACAAAACTCTCACTGTCTGCAGATAACATGAACCTCTACATAAATATCCCAAAGAAACCACAAGAAAATTCCTAGAGCTATTAAATGAATATACTAAATTTCAGGATATAAAAGTAATACACAGAAATACGTTGTATTCCTGTACACTAACAGTGAAAAAACGTGATGAGGAACTAAGGAAATAATCCCATTAACCATTGAAATGAAAGAATGAAATACTTAGGAATAAATTTATCAAACGGAAATAAAAAATAGAGACCTATATATAGAAAAGTATAAAACACTGATGAAAGAATTAAAAGATTACACAAATACATGGAGAAATATATCATGTTCTTGGATTGAAAGAATCAATATAGTGAAAATGAGTGTACTATCCAAAGCAATCTATAGAGTCAATGAAATCCGTATCAAGTTACCAATGGTATTTTTCACAGAAGTAGAGAAAATTTTCACAATTTTAATGGAAACAAACAAACAACAACAACAAAAAACTTTTGAATAGTCAAAGAAGTCTTGAGAAAGAAAAATGGTACTGAAGGAATTAATCTTCCTGACTTCAAACTATACTAAAAAACTACCATCATCAACACTGTATGGTACTGGTGCAAAGACAGAAATATAGATCAACGGAACAAAGTAGAAAGTCCAGAGATAAATCTATGCACCTATGGACACCTTATCTTTGACAAAGGAGGCAAAACTATACAATGGAGAAAATACAGTCTCATTAACAAGTGGTGCTAGGAAAACTGGTCAGCCACATGTAAAAGAATGAACCTAGATTCTGTAACACCATACACAAACATAAACTCAAAATGAATTAAAGATCTAAATGAAAGACCAGAAACTATAAAATGCTTAGGGGAAACATAAGCAGAGCACTCTCTGACATAAATCACAGCAATATCCTCTGTGACCCATCTCCCAGAATGATGGAAATAAAAATAAGCAAAGGGGACCTAATTAAACTTGAAAGCTTTTGCACAATGAAGGAAGCTATAAGCAATATGAGAAGTCTTCAAAATGAGAGAAAATAACAGCAAACAAAACAACTGACAAAGAATCAATCTCCAAAATATACAAGAAGTTCATGAAGCTCAATACCAGAAAAATGAACACAATAAAAAAATGGGCCAAAGAACTAAACAGACATTTCTCCAAAGCAGACATACAGATGGCTAATAAACACATGAAAAGATGTTCACCATCACTCACTATTAGAGAAATGCAAATCAAAACCACACTGAGGTATCATCTTATACCAGTCAGAAGGTGAAATCACTCATGCATATCTTAGGTTATTGATATTTCTCCTGGCAATCTTGATTCCAGCTTATGTTTCTTCCAGCTCACCATTTCTCATGATGTACTCTGCATATAAGTTAAACAAACAGTGTGACAATATACAGCCTTGACGTTCTCCTTTTCCAATTTGGAACCAGTCCATTGTTCCATGTCCACTTCTAACTGTTGCTTTCTGACCTGCATACAGATTTCTCAAGAGGCAGGTCAGATGCTCTGATATTCCCATCTCTTTCAGCATTCTCCACAGTTTATTGTGATCCACACAGTCAAAGGATTTAGCATAATCAATAAAGCAGAAATATATGTTTTTATGGAACTCTTTTTCTTTTTTGATATTCCAGAGGATGTAGCCAATTTGATCTCTGGTTCCTCTGCCTTTTCTAAAACCAGTTTGAACAACTGGAAGTTTATGGTTCACATATTGCTGAAGCCTGGCATGGAGAATTTAGAGTATTACTTTACTAGCTTGTGAAATGAGTGCAATTGTGCTGTAGTTTGAGCATTCTTTGGCATTGACTTTCTTTGGGATTGGGATGAAAACTGACCTTCTCCAGTCCTGCGGCCACTGCTGAGTTTTCCAAATTTGTTAGCACATTGAGTGTAACACTTTCACAGCATCATCTTTCAGGATTTGAAATAGCTTGACTGGAATTCCATCACCTCCACTAGCTTTGTTTGTAGTGATACTTTCTAAGTCCCACTTGACTTCACATTCCAGGATGTCTGGCTCTAGGTGAGTTTCAGGGAGCCGTCAGGATGCCCCCTTGTTCAGATGACAAGGTCACGAGACTAAGAAAGAAATTGCAAAGCTGACTTTCTTTATCGGGGCATCCTGGGCAAGCCCCACCCTGGTATTTTTCTTGGAAGTTCTGTCCATGCTTGGAACATTGGCTCATCTCAGTAGGTTAGTCACAGTTGGAAAGAATTTGTCCTGAGATAATCCCCCCAGACCTTATCGACCAGAGGATCCGGGAAGGTGGATCGCCTTCCCCGGGGGCTAAAGAGGAATGAAAGGGACATTTAAATAGATTACTACTCCTTCTACTATTACTGGGAAGTTTACCAAGAGTTCACTGGGGGTCATGGCAAGGCCACCACCAAAAAGGCTCGTACTTGGGTCACCTTTCCACCTCCCACTCCCCTGACAACTCCACAGAGGAGGCTCTCTTCCTTGACAAAATCAGGCTCGATTGGGACTTAGGAATGCTCATAATTGTGGCCAGCATAGTTGGAAATATTGATTGCTTTAGGATAATGTAGACATAGGAATTCATTATAGTAGTTATAAGGTTAATAGGGTTTTATTGCTGAAGCAGTGCTGCTTGACTGTCTCTTAGTCCTCTTTCCTCTCCCTAAACTGTTTCTTAGTCCTCTTCCTAAACTGTCTTAGTCCTCTTTGCTCTTTCTAAACTGTCTCTTTGTCCTCTTTCCTCTTTCCTCATAAGAACTAAGTAGGTTACTAGTATAAACAGTCTCAAGCTTTAGCCCTTCCCTCTAGCTTCTACATAGTTGTACCTGATAAGAGAAATGTAACCTTTCTACTTAGGTTGATGTACTTATCATGATTGAATGAAGTATACTGAAGACATTCAAATGGTAAACATACTATTGTTAAATCTAATTACATAAAAATCTGACTTCTGCAAAGAGAATGTTTCATGATAGATTGGGGAATGAGCTCAATGATAAGGTTGCTATGGAAGGTAGAAAACAAAAAATTGTATAGAATGATACGTGATGTAATGATGTAATGGGGATGTCTTTTGGCTATAAAACTGTAAACCAACAACAATATACGAGAGACTTCTCCATCTCCTTTTGGAGAGACTTCTCCATCACCCCACAAAACTAACAGCAATAAACGAGAGAGACTGCTCCATTACCACACATCGACTCAGCTCAGTTCTTCCTCTGCCGACACCACTCATCCCTCAAGACCCCTGGACCCCGCCGGGGCTGGACCCCAGCAGTGAGTGATTACACCATCGTGATTATCTTAGGTCATGAGGATCTTTTTTGGAAAGTTCTTCTGAGTATTCTTGCTGCCTCTTCTTAATATCTTCTAATTCTGTTAGATGCATACCATTTCTGTCTGTTATCGATTCCATTTTGCATGAAATGTTCCCTTGGTATCTCTAATTTTCTTGAGGAGATCTCTAGTCTTTTCCATTCTGTTGTGTTCCTCTATTTCTTTGCATTGATCACCGAGGAAGGCTTCCTTTTCTCTCCTAGTTATTCTTTGGAACTCTGCATTCAGTTGGGAATATCTTTCCTTTTCTCCTTTGCTTTTCATGTCTCTTCTTTTCACAGCTATGTGTAATGCCTCCTCAGACAGCCATTTTGCTTTTTGTGTTTCTGTTCCGTGGGGATGATCTTAATCCCTGTGTCCTGTACAATGTCACGAACCTCCATTCATAGTTTATCAGGTACTCTGTCTGTCAGATCTAGTCCCTTAAACCTATTTCTCACTTCCACTGTATAATCACAAGGGTTTGGATTTAGGTCGTATCTGAATGGTCTAGTGGTTTTCCCTACTTTCTTCAATTTCAGTCTGAATTTGGCAATAGGGAGTAATGATCTGAACCAGAATCAGCTCCCTGTCTTGTTTCTTCTGACTTCATAGTGCTTCTCCATCTTTGGCTGCAAATAATATAATCAAGCTGATTTTGGTGTTGACCATCTGGTGATGTCCATGTGTAGAGTTTTCTCTTGTGTTGTTGGAAGAGGATGCTTGCTATGACCAGTGTGTTCTCTTGGCAAAACTCTATTAGCCTTTACCCTGCTTCATTCTGTACTCCAAGGCCAAATTTGCCTGTTACTCCAGGTGTTTCCTAACTACCTACTTTCGCATTCCAGTCCCTTATAATGAAAATGACATCTTTTTGGGGTGTTAGTTCTAAAAGGTCTTGTAAGTCTTCATAGAACTGTTCAACTTCATCTTCTTCAACATTACTGGTTGGGGCATAGGCTCAGATTAGGATTACCATTATATTGAATGGTTTGCCTTGGAAATGAATAGGATCATTCTGTCATTTTTGAGATTGTATCCAAGTACTTATTTCAGACTCTTGTTGACCATGATGGCTACATCTGTTATCATCAAAAAAGCAGGAGAGTTCCAGAAAAGCATCTATTTCTGCTTTATTGACTATGCCAAAGCTTTTGACTGTGTGGATCACAATAAACTATGGAAAACTCTGAAAGAGATGGGAATACCAAGCCATCTGACCTGTCTCTTGGGAAACCTGCATGCACGTCAGGAAGCAACAGAACTGGACATGCAACAACAGACTGGTTCCAAATAGGAAAAGGAGTACATCAAGGCTGTATATTGTCACCCTGCTTATTTAGCTTGTATGCAGAGTACATCATGAGAAATGCTGGGCTGAAAGAAACACAAGGTGGAATCAAGATTGCCAGGAGAAATATCGATAACCTTAGATATGCAGATGACAGCACCCTTATGGCAGAAAGTGAAGAGGAACTAAAAATCCTCTTGATGAAAGTAAAAGAAGAGAGCGAAAAAGTTGGCTTAAAGCTCAACATTCAGAAAACTAAGACCTTGGCATCTGGTCCCATCACTTCATGACATATACATGGGGAAACAGTGGAAATAGTGTCAGATTTTATTTTGAGGTGCTCCAAAATCACTGCAGATGGTGATAGCAGCCATAAAATTAAAAGACGCTTCCTCCCTGGAAGGAAAGTTATGGCTAACCTGGATAGCATATTGAAAAGCAGAGACATTACTTTGCCAATAAAGGTCCGTCTTGCCAAGGCTATGGTTTTTCCAGTCGTCATGTGTGGATGTGAGAGTTAGATGTTGAAGAAAGGTGAGCACAGAAAAACTGATGCTTTTGAACTGTGGTGTTAGATAACACTCTTGAGATTTCCTTGGACTGCAAGGAGATCCAACCAGTCCGTCCTAAATGAGATCAGTACTGGGTGTTCATTTCAGGGACAGATGTTGGGGCTGAAGCTCCAATACTTCAGCCACCTCATGTGAAGAGTTGACTCACTGGACTCACTGGAAAAGACTCTAATGCTAGGAAGGATTGGGAGCAGGAGGAGAAGGGGAAAACAGAGGATTAGATGGCTGGGTTGCATAACCGACTCGATGAACATGGTTTTGTGTAGACTCTGGGAATTGGTGACAGACAGGGAGACCTGGCGTGCTGCGGTTCATGGGGTCGCAAGGAGTCAGACACGACTGAGCGAGTGAACTGAACTGACTAAAGTTTAATATTCTGAGGAGCTGTCAAGTTTTCTCCAAAGCAACTACACCATTTTATAATCCCAGCCGCGATACATGAAGTTACTAACTTCTCCACCACCTGTCTTGCAGTTCTTAGTATTTGTTTTACTTTTTTTTTTCTGTTTTTTTTTCTTGTTTGTTTGTTTTGTTTTTGTTGTTATATTTACTTATCTATATTTTATTTTTCTAAACTAATCAGTTTAAAGTAGCTATCAATGTGGTTTTGAGTTGCATGTTTCAAATTACTAATGAATATAAAGGTATTTTTTGTGCTTCTGGAGCATTTGTATATCTTATTTAGACCAATAAATATTCAAATTCAACTTATTACAATTTAAAAGTCGAATTGCCAACTTTTGTTAGGTTTCAAGAAATATTTATGTATGTTGGATACAAGTCACTTTTAAGATACATAGCTTGCAAATACTTCCTTATATAATGTGAATTATTTCATTTTCTCACTTTATCATGAAGCACAGATTTTTAATTTTTATTATGTCCAGTTTATCTTTTTCCTTTGTTGCTTATACTTTTGATGTCCTACATAAGAAGTTATTGCTTAAAAAAAAAAACCCATAAAGATATATTCCTTAGTTATTTTTCCCCTAAGAGTTCTATAGTTTTTGCTCTTACAGTTAGTTTTGACTAATTCTTGAGCTGGTTTTTCTCAATACTGTATCTGGCATGTAATTTTATTTTTTTGCCTGTGGATATCTTATTGCACCATTTGCTGAAACAACTCTCCTTACTAAATTTTCTCTACCTCTTGTCAAAATTAATTACTAATTAGAGTAGAGGTTTAGTTCTAAACTCTCAATTATATTCTATTGATTTCTATGTCTGTGTCATGATCATACCATGTTGATTATTGTAGCTTCTTTTAAATTCAGAAAATGTGATTTCTCCAAATTTCTTCTCATCTTTAATAGTTTTGAGTACTCTGATTTCCTTGCATTTACTTTTTCTTTTTTTCTTTCTTTTTTTTTTTTTATAATCAGCACGTCAAATTCTGAAATGTGGCATTCTGTTAGGTATTGCATTGCATCTTTAGATCATTTCGTTGAGTATTGCCAATGTCACTGTAATAAAATTAATTCTTCATATAAGTGTTTTACCATTTATTTGGGGATTCTACAAGGTTTTGCAGCCTTCAGAATATAAACTATTTACACACTTTCAAAGTATTTTATCTTTAATACTATTTTAATAAATTTGTTTTCTTAATTTTATTTTCAGATAGCTCATTGTTAGCATACAGAAAGGCAAATTGTTTTGTATATTAAATCTTTGATCCTACCATCTTGCTTAGACTATTTATTAGTCTTGTGATATATATATATGTAATATAAATATATATATAATATAAATTTCCCTGTGAACATTTTTTCACATTTCATAAATTGTACTTTATGCTTACATTTCCATTCATCTCAGAGTAT
This sequence comes from Antilocapra americana, assembly GCA_007570785.1. Taxonomy (NCBI): domain Eukaryota; kingdom Metazoa; phylum Chordata; class Mammalia; order Artiodactyla; family Antilocapridae; genus Antilocapra; species Antilocapra americana. Next base: position 7,760,605 of record ML662442.1, read on the forward strand.
TCTCTATTTTCTACTGAATTTTTTTTTCTTTGACCTGTTGGCTATTGAAAAATATTTTGCTTATTTGTCATAAATACACTTCTCTTTTGACTTTTAATTCCATTCCATTGTGGTCAGATAAACAATTTTTATGATGTCAAAACTCTAAATGTACTGTGGCTTTTCTGAAGAATTAACATATTGTATCCTTTAGAAAATGTCCATGTACCTCAGTGAAAAAAAGTATATTCTGCCATTACTGGGTAGTTCAGTTCAATTCAGTCGCTCAGTCATGTCCAACTCTTTGTGACCCCATGAACCGCAGCATGCCAGGCCTCCCTGTTCATCACCAAATCCCAGAGTCTACACAAATCCACATCCATCCAGTCAGTGATGCCATCCAGCCAACTCATCCTCTGTCATCCCCTTCTCATCCTGCTCCCAATCCTTCCCAGCATTAGGGTCTTTACCAATGAGTCAACTCTTTGCATGAAGTGGCCAAAATATCGGAGTTTCAGCTTCAACATCAGTCCTTTCAAAGAACACCAAGGACTGATTTCCATTAGGATGGACTGGTTGGATCTTCTAGTTAAACATTTTACAGATATCTGTAAAGTTTAATTGATTTATACTATTATTCATATCCTATCTTTCTGTACTTATCTTCCCTCTATTTGTTTTGTCCATTTTGAAAATGGGATATTTAAATCTGTGACTATCATTTTCAACTTGTCCATTTCTGCCTTTAATTGTATCCATTTCTTCAAGTATTTAGGATTTCTGTTGTTAGGTGCATATACTTGTATGACTTTCTTTAATCATTACCAAGTATCTATCTTGTTTCTATTTTTATCTTGAAGTTAACTTTGTCTGGTAATCGGTTTCCCTCCTGGCTCAGAAAGGTAAGGAATCTGACTGAAATTAAGCAAAAACAACAATACAGTATATTAACACATATATATGGAATTTAGAAAGATAGTAACGAGAACCCAACATGCGAGACAGCAAAAGGAATGCAGATGTATAGAATAGACTCGTGGACTCTGTGAATGAGGGAAAGGGTGGGATGATATGGGAGAATGGCATTGAAACATGTTAATTATCATATGTCTAATCAATCGCCAGTCCAGGATTGGTTCTCGGGGCTGGTGCATCGAGATTTCCCGGGGGGGGGGGGGGGGGGGGGGGAGGGGGGGGGGGGGGGGGGTTTTGGGAGGGGGAGCATATGTAAACCCATGGTGATATCATGGCATTGTATGACAAAAACAATAAAAGGGAGGAAAAAAAAATAAATACAGCTATGAAAAAATAAATAAATAAAAATAAAGAAACCTGGTTTTGATACCTTAGTTGCTGAGCTACAGACAATGGGATTGAAAAGAGTCAAACACAACTGAGTGACTAACATAATCTAGTTTTATTATAGCAACTCAAGCTCTCATTTGTTTACTATTTTCATACTATTTTGTCTTCTATTCTTTAACTTTGGACTTATGTATGTCTTTCAAGGGAGTAAGTTTGAATTTAATCTACTTTGTTGAATAAAATAAAAGTTATTGAGCTCCTTGGATTTGTAGATTAATGTTTTCCATAAACTTTGAAAATTATTCAGCTATTAATCTCAAATATTGTTTTTATATATTTATTTTTCTCTGGGAAAAGAAATGGGAATGTGGATATGGGACCAAATCTAAGCAAATCCAAAAGATCTCTGTTCTTACAAAGATTTGACGATGTTGGCATATTCTTTCTCTCTTCTTAAACAATTTAACTTCATTTTAAGCTATTTTTCCATACTGTTCAAATTTTGTGCAATAAAAAATAAGAAACCATTTTTTTTTCCAACAGAGGATTTGTTAGAAAAAAAGTATCTGAAGATATTATATAATTTTACAGAAACAATGCTATTCATCCATCTATATAAAATGCAATTTTTTATAAAATAAGAGATTATATTAATTTATAACAAATAAATTTAAATTGCTTACATAAAAATTGCTAGTATGGAAAAATTATGCTTCTTATTTTTGTTTTTATAATGTTAGCTTTTGACAGAAAACAATATTAAACAACAAATAGCAGCAATTGTAAGTATGCTCAATTCCTTTCACACAGAAATATCTTCATGTTTACTGTTCTTAGTTTTTATACACAGAAATATTTTCCTCGCCTATTTTATAATCAAGCTGTATCAATTGTTAATTAGGTTTTAAAAACATGATAGAGGTAGATATAATTCTCAGTTTTTGTACATTTACAGATATTTTGTTCATTACACACAATTCCTTATTACAACATACTGTTATTCTAATTTGTGTAACCAAGGAATTGAATGAAAATCAATTTGAAATTCCAAAACAACCCATAACCTTAACGAAGTGCCTAAGAAATAGAGAAAAATGCTTCAAACAAAGTACTATTTTACAGCCCTACAAAGCAGTATAATTACAATAACTGTAATATAGTGTTATTAATATTTGGCCCAGATGCTGACTTTAATTGAATAGATGGCTAAATTAATTTTGAAATATTATTTTCTGCCAAAGATTTTCAGGCAAGCTCCCTCTGCTTTTTTATTATTGTTTACCAAAGTGTTTTTCTTCCTTCCGAAATATTTTGTATCATCTTTAGTGAATTAAGCATTCTGTTACCCTGTTACTTCTGCACTTCCTATAGAAATGTGTGTATATAGAATATTCATAACATTAAAAACATCAAATATTACATATAGGCATCAACTTGCATTTTGGGTTCTTATAACTAAAATTAAGTGTAAATATTTTAAAATGTGAATTTATGTCTAAAGAAATAGTTAATGTTTTTCAAATAGTCATGATTTAAATACAAACTTACAAGCTGTTGTAGTCAGAGTTCTCCAGATAACCAGAACTAATAAGATATATATCCCTCTCTGTCTCCTCTTTACCTGTCATCACTATCTACCTCTTATCTATTATCTATCTATGTATCCATGTACTAGCTAATGGCCTAGTATCTCAGAAAGTAAAGAATTTGCCTGCAGTAAGGGAGATCCAGGTTCAATCTCTAGGGTGGGAAGATCCCCTGGAAAAGGGAATGGCTACCCACACCAGTATTCCTGCCTGGGAAATTCCATAGACAGAGAAGCTTGCTAGGCTATAGTCATTAGGGTCTCAAAGAGCCAGATAGGACTCAGTGACTAACACTTTCACTTTTTGCCTCCCTCTTTTCTCTCATCTCTACCTATCTCTTATCTATCTATCTATCCTCTATCTATTTATCTATCTTTCTGTCTTTCTTTCTGTCTATCTATCTCTCTGTCTTTCTATCTATCTATCTGCCTAATCTATCTAGAGAAATTTGTTACAAGGAATTGGCTCATACAATGTGGAGACTAGTAAATTCAAAATCTGCAAGACAAGCTAAGAGACTGGAGACCCAGAAATAAGCTAGTGGTACAGCTCAAGTCTGAAGACTGTCTGTTGCTGAAATTCTCTCTTGTTTGAAAAAATTTGTTTGTTTGTTTTTGTTTAGGCTTTAAACTGAATAGTTGAGGTCTGCCCACATTAAGGAGGGTGATCTTATTACTCAAAATTTATTTATTTAAATGCTAATATAATTAAATAAAAATATGTATGCTACTCACATGATGTACACTCATTTTCCCCTGCAAGAACACCAAAATTGTAACTAGTTGCTAAAAACCATCAACAGAAGAATACTGGAACCCACCCAAAAAAAGATAACTCACTCCCAAGGACAAAGGAGAAGATGCAATGAGATGGTAAGAGGGCTGAAAATAGGCTAAAATCAAACCCCATATCTGCCAGAGATTCTTGGAGGGCACAAACAAAATCTTATGCTCATTAGGATGCAGGGAAGAGAGCAATGGCCCCCAGAAGAGACAGAGCCAGACCTGCCTGTGAGGATCTCCTGTCAAGGTGTGAGTCAGTAGTAGCCTGGTGCAGGGCTGGGGGTATTAGCAGCAACAGTTGTGGAGTTGGGGCTTGAGTCATAAGTCCTCTTTGAAGAAGTCGCTGTTAGTCCTACCATAGAGCCACCAGGTTTATGACCCGCAAACTGGACAACAATTTTACCAAAGAGGTTCTCACACTGTTGTGAAGGGGCTAGGACTCAATTCAGACTTCTCTACCTGGGATCTGGCAGAGGGACAGGGAATCCCCAGGAAATCTGACTTTTAAAGTCAGTAGGATTTGATAACAGAACTTCCACAGGACTGGGAAAATAGATTTGGAGGGCACAGACAAACATTTGTGAGCACCAGGACCCAGGAAAAAGGAACAGTGACCCCACAAAAGAATGTATCAAACTTGCCTGTAAGTGTTTGGGAGTCTCTGGCAGAACTATGGGTCGACAGTGGTCTGCACTGGATCAGAGGCACTGGCAACAACAATCTTGGGAGGTGAAACATGTTGGCATAAGTCCTCTTGAAGGAGATTGCCCTTAGCCCTATCATAGATCCTACAGACCTCAGGACTGGGCTGCCTCAGGTCAAACAATGAACTGGGCTGGGGGTGGGGGGTGGGGTACATGCACAGCTCCTCCCATCAGCAGAAAATTGGGCTAAAGATTTACTGAGCATAGCCCTACCCACCAGAACAAGACCCAGTTTTCCCCATAGCCAGTCCTTCCCAGCAGGAAGCTTACACAAACCCCTTATCCTCATCCAACAGAGGGCAAACAGAAAAGCCCTGTGACCTCTAGAATGAAAACCAAAATCACAGAAAATTAAGCAAAATGATCACCTGGATCACAGTCTTGTGTGACTCAGTGAACTATAAGCCATGCCTTGCAGGGCCACCCAAGACGGACAGGTCATGCTGGAGAGTTCTGACAAAATGTAGTCCACATAGAAAGGAATGGCAAACCACTTACATATTCTTGCCCTGAGAACCCCATGAATAGTACAAAAAGTCAAAAAGATATGACACTGAAAGATGAGCCACTCCGATTCCACGGGATAATAGGTGATGAATATGCTACTGGGGAAGAGCAGAGGCATAGCTCCAGAACCAATGAAGAAGCTGAATCAAAATACATGCCAAATTGGGGACATGTACAGTGGTGAAAGCAAAGTCCAATGATGGAAAAAACAATATTGCATAGGAACCTGGAAAGTTAGGTCTATGAATCAAGTTAAGTTGGTGATCAAACAGTACACAGTAAGAGTGAGCATTGACATTTTAGGAATCAATTAAATAAAATGGAAAGAAATAGGCAACTTTAAATCAGATGACCATTATATCCACAACCATGGGAAAGAATACTTTACAAGAAATGGAGTAAATAACATAGTCAACAAAAAAGTCTGAAATTCAGTACTTGGGTACAGTCTCAAAAACCACAAAATGATCTTGGTTTGTTTCCAGGGCAATCCATTCACTATCACAGTGATTCATATCTATGTTCCAACCATTAATGCCAAAGAAGCTGAAGTTGAACAGTTCTATGAACATCTACAAGACCTTATAGAATTAACACACAAAAAAAGATGTTCTTTTTATCATAGGGGGTTGAGATGCAAAAGTAGGGAGGACACTACACCTGTAGTAGCAGGCAAGTTTGGCCTTGAGGGCCAAAAAAAAGGGAGGAAGAACAAAGGTTAACAGAGTTTTGGCCAAAGAACCCACTGGACATAGCAAACACTCTCTTCTAAAAATACAAAGGATTACTCTACACATGGACATCACCAGAAGGTTTATACTGAAATCAGAGTTAGTACATTCTCAGCAGCTGAAGATACAGAAACACTATACAGTCAACAACAACAACAAAGACCTGGGGCTGACTGTGGCTCAGATCACGATCTCTTATTGCAAAATTCAGACTGAAATTGAAGAAAGTAGGGAAAATCATTAGGTTTCAGGTATGACCTAAATCAAATTTTTCATGATTAGGCAGTAAAAATTATAAAAAGATTCAAGGTGTTACATTTGATAGAATGACCTAAAAACTATGAATGGAGGTCCATAACACTGAAGAAGAGGCAGTGATCAAAAACCTTCCCCCCAAAAATAGAAATCCTAGAAAGCAAGATGGATGTCTGAGGAGTCTTTACAAATAGCTGAAAAAAGAAGAACACTAAAGGCAAAGCAAAAAGGAAAATATATGCCCAACTGAATGCAAAGTTCCAAAGATTAGTAAGGAGTGATAAGAAAGCCTTCCTAAGTGAGCAAGGCAAATAAATACAGAAAAGAAAAAAAAAATGGGAAAAACTAGAAATCTCTTCAAGAATATTAGAGATGTGAAGGAAACATTCCATGCAGGAATGAGCACAATAAAGGACAGAAATGGTATAGACCTACCAGAAGCATAAGAAATTAAGAAGAGGTGGTAAAGATATACAAAAGAATTGTACAGAAAATGACTTAAAAACCTAGAAAACTATGGTGGTGTGGTCACTTACCTAGAGCCAGACATCCTGGAGTGTGAAGTCAAGTAGGCGTTAGAAAGCATTACTAAGCAAAGCTAGTGTCAGTCAGTTCAGTCACTCAGTCGTGTCGAACACTTTGTGACCCCAGGAACTGCAGCACACCAGGCTTCCCTGTTCATCACCAAACCCAGAGCTTGCTTAAACTCATGTCCATTGAGTTGGTGATGCTATCCAACCATTTCATTGTCTGTTGCCTCATTCTCCTCCTTCCTTCAATCTTTCCCAACATCAGGGTCTTTTCCAATGACTCAGTTCTTAACATCAGGTGGTCAAAGTATTGGAGTTTCAGCTTCAGCACCATTCCTTAAAATAAATACTTAGGGATTATTTCTTTAGGATTGACTGGTTTGATCTTCTTGCAGTCGAAGGTAATCTCAAGAGTCTTCTCCAACACCACAGTTCAAAAGCATCAATCTGTTGGCTTTCAGCTTTCTTTATAGTCAAACTCTCATATCCATACATGACTACTGGAAAATCTATAGATTTGACTAGACAGATTTTATTGGCAAAATGATGTTTCTGATTTTTAATACGCTGCCTACGTTGGTCATAACTTTCCTTCCAAGGAGAAAGCATCTTTTAATTTCATGGCTGCAGTCACCATCTGCAATGATTTTGAAGCCCCCCAAAATAAAGTTTGTCACTAGTTCCATTGTTTCCCCACATATTTACCATGAAGTAATGAGACCAGATGCCATGATCTTAGTTTTCAGTTTTCTGAATGTTGAGCTTTAAGCCAACATTTTCACTTGCTTCGTTCACTTTCATCAAGAGGCTTTTTAGTTTGACTTCACATTCTGCCATAAGGGTGCTGTCATCTGCATATCTGAGGTTTTTTATATTTCTCCCAGCAATCTTTATTCTAGCTTGTGTTTCATCTAGCCCAACATTTCTCATTATATACTCTGCATATAAGTTAAATAAGTAGGGTGACAGTGTACTGCTTTGACATTCTCCATTCCCAATTTGGAAATAGTCTGTTGTTCCATGTACAGTTTTCACTGCTGCTTCTTTACTGGCATACAGTTTTCTGAGGAGGCAGGTAAGATGATCTTGTATTTCCATCTCTTTAACAATTTTCCACATTTTATTGTGATTTGCACAGTCAAAGACTTTGGTGTAATTAATAAAACAGAAGTAGATTTTTTTCTGGAACTCTCTTGTACTGTTGATAATCCAATGGATGTTGGCAGTTTGATATCTGGCTCCTGTGCCTTTTCTTAATTCAGCATGAACATTTTGGAGTTCACGGTTCATGTATCATTGAAGCCTGGCTTGGAGAACTTTGAGCATTACTTTGCTAGTGTGTGAGAAGAGAGCATTTGTGTGGTAGTTTGAACGTTTTTTGGCATTGCCTTTCTTAGGGATTGGAATGAAAACTGACCTTTTCCAGGCCTGTGGCCACTAATGAGTTTTCCAAATTTGCTGGGATATTCAGTGCAGCACTTTAACAACATCAGCTTTTAGGATTTGAAATAACTGAACTGGAATTCCATCAAGTCCACTGGTTTTGTTCATAGAGATGCTTCCCAATACCCACTTGACTTCACATTCCAGGATGTGAAGTCATGTGAGTGATGTGAATCACCACATTCTAGATAAGTGATCACACCCCCTGGGTCATGAAGATCTTTTTTGTATATACTTACTACTTCTTAATATCTTTTGCTCCTGTTAGATCCATACATTTTCTGTTCTTTATTTTTCCCATCTTTTCATGAAATATTCCCTTGGCATCACTAATTTTCTTGAAGAGATTTTTAGTTTTTTCCATTCTATAGTTTTCCTCTATTTCTTTGCACTGATCCCTGAGGAAGGCTTTCTTATCTCTCCGTGCTATTCTTTGGAACTCTGCATTCAGATGGATATATCTTTCCTTTTCTCCTTTGCCTTAAACTTCTCTTATTTTCTCAGCTATTTGTAAGGCCTCCTCAGACAACTATTTTGCCTTTTTGCATTTCTTTTTCTTGGGGATGGTCTTGACCACTGCTTCCTGTACAATGTCACTAATTTCCATCATAGTTATTTATGTATTCTGTCTATGAGATCTAATTCCTTGAATCTCTCTGTCACTTCCACTGTATAATCATAAGGGATTTGATTTCGGTCATACCTGAATGGTCTAGTGATTTTCCCTACTTTCTTCAATTTAAGTCTGAATTTGGCAATAAGGAGTTCATGGTCAGCCACATTCAGCTCTCAGTCTTGTTTTTGCTGACTCTATAGAGCTCTGTTTTTGGCTGCAAAGAATATAATTAACCTGATTTTAGTATTGGCCATCTTGTGATGACCAAGTGTAGAGTTTTCTCTTGTGTTGTCTGAAGAGAGTGTTTGCTATGACCAGTGCATTCTCTTGCTAAACTCTATTAGTCTTTACCCTGCTTCATTCTGTACTCCAAGACCAAATTTGCTTGTTACTTCAGGTATCTATTGACTTCCTATATTTGCATTCCAATCCCCTGTGATGAAAATGACATATTTTGGATGTGTTACTGCTAGAATGTCTTGTAGGTCTTCATAGAATCATTCAACTTCAGCTTCTTCAGCATTACTGGTTGGGGTATAGGCTTGGATTACTGTGATACTGAATGATTTGCCCTGGAAATGAACAGAGATCATTGTTTAATTTTTGAGAATACACCCAAGTACTTCATTTCAGACTTTTTTCTAACTATCATGCCTACTCCGTTTCTTCAAGGGATTTTTTCCCAAAGTAGTAGATATATTGGTCATCTGACCTCAGTTCACCCTTTCCAGCCCATTTTACTTCACTGATTCCTAAAACATCGATGCTCACTCTTTCCATTTCCTGTTTACCACTTCCAATTTACCCTGATTCATGGACCTAACATTTCATGTTCCTATGCAATTATGTTCTTTACAGAATCAGACTTTACTTCCACAGCTGGTTACATCCACAACTTGTGTTGTTTTCACTTTTACTCCATCTGTTCATTCTTTCTTATGTTATTTCTCCACTTTTTTCCAGTAGTATATTGGGTACCTGTCAAACTGAGGGGTTCGTCTTTCCGTATCATATCTTTTTGCCTTTTCAGACTGTTCATGGGGTTCTCAAATCAAGAATACTGAAGTGACTTGTCATTCCCTTCTCCAGTGGACCACATTTTGTCAGAACTCTCCACCATGACCCATCTTTCTTGGGTGACACCACACAGCATGGCTCATCATTTCACTGGGTTAGACAAGGTTATGGTCCATGTGATCAATTTGATTCGTTTTCTGTGATTGTAATTTTCATTCTATGTAGGTGATGGGATTCCAGTGAGCTATTTCAAATCCTAAAAATTGATGCTGCTAGTGTGCTGCACAAAATATGCCAGCAAATTTGGAAAACTCAGCAGTGGCCAGAGTACTGGAAAATGTCAGTTTTCAATCCAACCCCAAATAAAGCAATGTCAAAGAAAGTTCAAGCTACTGCACAGTTTCCCTCATTTCATATGCTTTCAAAACAAAGATCAAAATCCCTTAAACTAGGCTTCAACAGTTCGTGAACTGATATCTTCTAGATGAACAAGAGAGTTCCAGTAAAACATCTATTTCTGCTTCATTGTTTATGCTAAACTCTTTGATTGTGTGAATCACACACACACACACACACACACACACACACACACACACACACAACTGTTATTCACACAGAGATGGGAATATCAGACCTCCTTATCTGCCTCCTGAGAAACCTGTTTTTTGGGCAAGAAGCAACAATTACAGCTGGATGTGGAAAAATCAATTGGTTACAAATTGGGAAAGGAGCATATCAAAGCTCTCCGCTGTCACCCTGCTTAGTTAACATCTATGCAGAATACAACACATGAAATGCCAAGCTAGATGAATTGAAGATTTCCGGGAGAACTGTCAATAACCTCAGCTATGCAGATGACACCACCCTTATGGCAGAAAGTGAAGAGGAACTGAAAAGCTCTTGATGAAGGTGAAAGAGGAGAGTGAAAAAGCTGACTTAAAACTCAACATTCAATTTCGAGTTTTTCAAGGAATCTACATACTCTTCTCCATAGTGGCTGTACTAGTTTGCATTCCCACCAACAGTATAAGAAGGTTCCCTTTTCTCCATATCCTCTCCAGCATTTATTGCTTATAGACTTTTAGGTGGCAGACATTCTGACCGACGTAAAGTGGTACCTCATTGTGGTTTTGATTTGCATTTCTCTGATAATGAGTTGCTTGAAAAACTGGAAATAGAACTGCCATATGACCCAGCAATCCCACTGCTGGGCATACACACCGAGGAAACCAGAATTAAAAGAGACACGTGTACTCCAATCTTCATTGCCACATTGTTTACAATAGCCAGGACATGGAAGCAACCTAGATGTCCATCAGCAGACAAATGGATAAGAAAGCTGTGGTACATATACACAATGGAATATTACTCAGCCATTAAAAAGAATTCATTTGAATCAGTTCTACTCAGGTGGACAAAACTGGAGCCTATTATACAGAGTAAGTAAGCCAGAAGGAAAACCAACAATACAGTATACTAATGCATATATATGGAATTTAGAAAGATGGTAACGATAACCCTGTATGCGAGACAGCAAAAGAGACACAGATGTATAGAACAGTCATTTGGACTCTATGGGAGAGGGCAAGGGTGGGATGATATGGGAGAAAGGCATTGGAACATGTAAATTATCATATGTGAAGTGAATCGCCAGCCCAGGTTTGATGCTTGATACAGGGTGCTCAGGGCTGGTGCACCGAGATGACCCAGAGAGATGGAATTGGAAGGGAGGTGGGAAGGGGGTTCTGGAAGGGGAACACATGTATACCTATGGCGTATTCATTTCATTGTATGGCAAAACCAACACAATAATGTAAAGAAAAATAAATAAATTTTAAAAAAATCAACATTCAGAAAACTAAGATCATGGCATCCAGCCCCATAACTTCATGGCAAATAGATGGAGAAACAATGGAAACAGTGACAGACCTTATTTTTTGGGGCTTAAAAATCTCTGCAGATGTTGACTGCAGCCATGAAATTAAAAGACACTTCCTCCTTGGAAGAAAAGTTATGACCAACGTTGGCAGCATGTTAAAAAGCAGAGACATCTCTTAACTGACATAAGTCCATACAATCAGAGCTATGGTTTTTCCAGTAGTCACATAGGGATTTGAGAGCTGCAAACTAAAGAGGGCTGAGAGCCAAGTAATTCATTCTTTTGAATTGTGGTGTTGGAGAAAACCCTTGAAAGCCCCTTGAATAGCAAGAAGCTGAAACCAGTCAATGCTAAATGCTATCAACTCTGAATATTCATTGGAAGAACTGTCTAATACTTTGACCATGAGATGAAAAGTGCTGACTCACTGGAAAAGACCCTGATGCTAGGAAGGATTAAAGACATTAGGAAAAGGGATGCCAGAGAATGTTGTAGTTGGATGGCATCATAGACTCAATGTACATGAGTTTGAGCAAACTGTGGGATATAGTGAAGGACAGGGAAGCCTGGTGTGCTGCAGTCTATGGGAGTCACAAGGAGTTAGATAAGACAGAGTGACTGAACAATAATCATTAAATAAAATACCTTAACAACAATGTCCAGTCACATATGGCCAGATATCTGGGTTCTGTTTCTTGACAAGTTAACACAATAAATTCACCATCACACAGAGCCATTAAGAATAAAAACAATAGAGAGACTAGTATTTAATCTATAATTATTTGCATTTCTCTGGATTAATTTACAAACATTTCTCTAAATCATTTGACCCCTGTCTATATTTCTCTTTCTCATTTGTAGTCTCCTCTGAAAAAAAACAAAAACAAACAACCGAGAAAAGCATTTCCTTTGAAATCTAGTCTCTCTCTGAAAGTCAGTGCTCAATTTCATTATCTATGATGAGAATTTTTAAAAAAGAAAGATGAAAAGTATGATGTCCACAAAAACTATGAAACAAGACAACTTTTCTACATCACAAATTGTTCTGCATCATGTATCTATCACCTTCTATTAAAACTCATATAAAGTGTTATATATTGCTACTGGGATTTTTCATACATCTTCATCATTCAGTATTTTTACCCATCAAGTGTCAGGCTTTGGGAAAGTAAAGATAAATAAGGCAAACTTTATTCCCTCAAGGAGCTGACATTCGAGTGAGGGATAGAGAAAAATACAAACACTATACTACAACATGCTACTGTAGTGCAACAATATTTGAATTACATAGAAAAGGTGAATCTAAGGCAGCTTAAAGCATTCTTAAAGGCGTTATTTACACTAGAAGAGCTAAAGAAATGGCTAGAAGTATTCAAAGAGTAAGACATCACATAGTCCTTGAGATTGAATTTTCAGAGGAACTATGGACCTTCAGTGACAAAAATATAGGGAAACAATCTATTTAAACAAGGGCATAGGAATCAGCCTTTAATTTTGGCACATAGAGAACCCTTATTGGATAAATGAAAGTGGTTCATGTCATAAGCTACTTCACAAAGAAATATCTGAAAATTATAGTGAATCACATTCATAATAAAAAAGAAAATCCTCTGAATAGACTGGAAGAGAATGTCAGTCACAGAAAGTATATATTGGATTAGGGTAGATTTTCATTTTAAAAATGGTTTGTGCACCTTTGATGATTTACAGCATTTAATCAAGAGAACCAAAGGGACTTTGTCAGGTTTAGAAGAAAATAATGATTAACAAATTTACTGGTATATGATCACAGAGGTTGTAACATAATTTTTTTATAACTGCAGTTATTTTTATAACTGCAGGTCTCACTGTGATCTTAATAATATTTGACTCTTGGCTGCTTGCCTGATGCAAGGCTTGCATACACTGTTGTCCTACTCTAAATTTAGCTAACATTTAGTTACATAGGTACAGTTTATTTTGACAAAAGTATTTTCACAAATTTTATGTTAATAAGTTAATGATTTTGCAACTTTAATGTCATTATTGTACTGTTATATTCTTTTCTTAATTTCTTGAAAAGCCTATTTTGAAATAATTTTGTACTGAGAGAGATATTGCAAAATTAGAACAGAAAATTTGTATATACTCTCCACTCAGTTTCTGCCAATGTTAATGTTTTCCATAATCATGGTACACTTAAAAAACCCAGCATGTTAACATGAAGAGTGCCATCCTATAGATGCTTCCTTGAACTTTCTTCTTTTTTCTTTTTAAGCTTTCTTTTATTTTTAATTGGAGGACAATTACTTTACAATATTGTGATGGTTTCTGCCATTCATCAACATGAATCAGCCAATGCTGATTCATACACATGTCCCTTGCCTCTTAAACCTCCCTCCCTCTACCCTCCCAGTTCCATCCCTCTAGGTTGTCACAGACCACCAACATTGAGTTCCCTGCATCATACAGTAAATTCCCATTGGCTATCTATTTTATATATAGTAATGTATGTATCTTAATACTACCCTCTCAAGTCAACCCACTTTCTCCCTGTTATGGCCCTTTAATGGGCTGGGGCTTGGGGGTGCAGAGTCGACGATAAGAAAATAAAGGAAAGAAAAAGAGGCTGATATCCCCTAGTTTACGCGAGACATCAATTAAACCTCTGACACGAGGTTTGCGTCGCTAAACATTAGACACAGGGCTCCCTTGCATGGGGGACTTGAAAGCCCGCACAGGTTAGTGAGCACAATGGAAGTTCGCACTCTCTGAGATTGGCCTGAAGGAGAGAAATAGAGAAGAGGAAGAAGGAGAAAAGAAATGAGACACAGGGACCAAAGCTTTAATGGAGCAAAGGTGTTTATTCAGCATAATGTGGGCATATATATATATACTGTCTTACAAGATAGCCTTTTCAGCAAAGATAAAAATCTTGCAACTTAGAATAGACTTGTGGACTTTGTGGATGAGGGTAAGGGTGGGATGAGATGGGAGAAGGGCATTGAAGCATGTTAATTGTCATGTGTCTAATCAATCGCCAGCCCAGGATTGATGCTCGGGACTGGTGCAGCGAGATTTCCCGGGGGGGAGGGAGGAGGGAGGGGGGTTCCGGAGGGGAAGCATATGTAAACCCATGGTGATATCATAACAATGTATGGCTAAAACAATAATTAAAAAAAAAAAAAATCTTGCAACTTATCCAGGAAGCATAGGGCTAGAATCCATCTCAAAGAGAGGAGTTTGTAAAAACTCACTTTCCATATCAGAGAGGGAAGAAGGATGTAAATGGTTACTTTACTAAGAATGTATGCATTTCTTTTGTCCCCAGGAAAGGTGTGCCTCTCCACTCATCTCTGAATATTCAGGGATTGATAAGGGAAATCAGAAAACAGCACACAGGAAGCCTCCTGTCAAATGTTCCCTGACATCTCCCTCCTCCACTGTGACCAAAAATCTGTTCTTTGTATCTGTGTCTCTTTTGCTTCCCTGCAAGTGGGATCATCTGTACCATCTTTCTAGATGCCATATATATGCATTAATATACGATGTTGGTATTCATCTTTCTGACTTACTTCACTCAGTATAATCTACCTCATTTCACTCAGTTCATCTACATCATTAGAATTCACTCAAATGTGCTCCTTTTTATACCCGAGTAATATTCCATTGTGTGTAGGTACCACAGCTTCTTTATCCATTCA
The DNA here is from genome assembly GCA_007570785.1 of Antilocapra americana. Taxonomy (NCBI): domain Eukaryota; kingdom Metazoa; phylum Chordata; class Mammalia; order Artiodactyla; family Antilocapridae; genus Antilocapra; species Antilocapra americana. The sequence continues at coordinate 7,775,622 of ML662442.1, forward strand.
TCTGTAGATGGACAGCTAGGTTGCTTCCATGTCAAGCTATTGTAAATAGTGCTGCAATGAACATTGGGGTTCATGTGGCTTTTTCAAGTATGGTTTCTTGATTGTGAAAAAGGCTGAGTGCCGAAGAATTGATGCTTTTGAACTGTGGTTTGGAGAAGACTCTTGAGAGTCCCTTGGACTGCAAGGAGATCCAACAAATCCATCCTAAAGGAGATCAGTCCTGGGTGTTCATTGGAAGGACTGATGTTGAGGCTGAAACTCCAGTACTTTGGCCACCTCATCCGAAGAGTTGACTCATTGGAAAAGACTCTAATGCTAAGAAGGATTGGGGGCAGGAGGAGAGGGGGAAGACAGAGGATGAGATGGCTGGATGGCATCACCAACTTGATGGACATAGGTTTGAGTGGACTCGGAGTGCTGTGGTTCATGGGGTTGCAAAGAGTCAGACACTGAACTGAAATTTTTGATTGTATATGCCAAGTAGTGGATTTCTGGCTCATATGTTAGTTTTACTACTAGTCTTTTGAGGAATCTCTATACTGTACTCCAAAGTAGCTGTAATCAATTTTCATCCCATAAATTAGGTAATAGGGTTCCCTTTTCTCCACACCCTCCCCAGCATTTATTGTATGCAAATGATGATGTCCATTCTGACTGCTGTGAGATGATACCTCACTATAGTTTTGATTTGTATTTCTCTAATAATGAGTGGTTTTGAGTATCTTTTCACGTGTATCTGTATGTCTTCCTTAGAGAAATGTCTGTTTAGGTGGTCTACCCACTTGTTGATTGGGTGGTTTATTTTTCTGGCATTGAGCTGCATAACTTCTTATAAATTTTAGAGATAAATCCTTCGTCACTTATTTTAATTGCTATCATTTTCTCCCATTCTGAGTGTTATCCTTTCACCTTGCTTAGTCTACTTCGCTGTGTAAAAACTTTTAAGTTTAACTAGATCCCATGTGTTTATTTTTGTTTTTATTTCTATTACTCTAGGATGTGGGTCATAGAGAAAATTGCTGTAATCTATGTCATAAAGAGTTCTGACTAAGTTTTCCTCTAAGATTTATAAAGCTTCTGATATTACACTTAGGTCTTTAACCCACTTTAAGTTTTTATCTGGGTATGGTGTTAGGAAGTGCTCTAGTTTCATTGTTTTACATGTAGCTGTCCAGTTTTCCCAGCATCACTTACTGAAGAGACTGTTTTTTCTCCACTCTATATGTTTGCCTCCTTTGTCAATGATAAGGTGCCCGTAGGTGTGCTGATTTATCTTCAAGCTTTCTCTTTGTTCCATTTGTTTATATTTTGGTTTTTGTTCCAGTACCATATTGTCTTGACTACTGTAACTTTGTGGTATAACCTAAGGTAAAAAGATTGATTCCTCAAGCTCCCTTTTTCTTTGTCTAGATAGCTTTGGCTATTCAGGGTCTTTTGTGTTTCCATACAAACTATGAAATTATTTATTCTTCTTTTGTGAAATACATCATTGGTAGTTTGATAAGAATTGCATTCAGTCTATGGATGGCTTTGGATCAGTGCAGTTCAGTTGCTCAGTCATGTCTGACTGTTGGCAACCCCATGGGCTGCAGCATGTTAGGCTTCCCAGTCCATCACTAATCCTGGAACTTACTCAAATGCATGTCCTTTGAGTTGATGATGCCATCCAAACATCTCATTTCCTGTTGTCCCCTTCTCCTCCTGCCCTCAATCTTTCCAAAAATCAGTGTCTTTTCCAATAAGTCAATTCTTCACATCAGGTGGTCAAAATGGTGGTGTTTCAACTTCAGCATCAGTCCTTCCAATGTATATTCAGGAATGATTTCCTTTAGGATTGACTGGCTGGATCTCCATGCAGTCCAGGGGACTCACAAGAGTCTTCTCCAACAATACAGTTCAAAAGCATCAATTCTTCGGTGCTCAGCTATCTTTATAGTCCAACTCTCACATCCATACATGACTACAGGAAAAACCATAGCTTTGACTAGACAGACCTCTGTTGGCAAAGTAATTTCTCTGCTTTTCAACATGCTGTCTAGGTTGGTCATAACTTTTCTACCAAGAAGCAAGCATCTTTGTATTTCGTGGCTACAATCACCATCTGCAGTGATTTTGAAGCCCAGAAATATAAAGTCTTTCATTGTTTCCAATGTTTCCCCATCTATTAGCCATGAAATTATGGGGCTGGATGCCATGATATCAGTTCTCTGAATGTTGAGTTTTGAGTCAACTTTTTCAATCTCCTCTTTAAATTTCATCAAGAGGTTCTTCAGTTATTCTTTGCTTTCGGCCATAGGGGTGGTGTCATCTGCATATCTGAGGTTATGCATATTTCTCCCACCAATCTTGATTCTAGCTTGTGCTTCATCTGTACCAGCATTTCTTATGATGATGTAGTCTGCATAGAAGTTAAATAAGCAGGGTGACAATATACCACATTGACGTACTCCTTTCCTGATTTGAAACCAGTCTGTTGTTCCATGTCCAGTTCTAACTATTGCTTCTTGACCTGCATACAAATTTCCCAGGAGGCAGATCAGGTGGTCTGGTACTCCCATCTCTTGAAGAATTTTTCAAAGTTTGTTGTGATCTACACAGTCAAAGGCTCTGGCATATTCAATGAAACAGTAGATGTATTTCTGAAAATCTTTTGCTTTTTTGATGATCTAACAGATGTTGACAATTTGGACTCTGATTCCTTTGCCTTTTCTAAATGTAGATTGAACATCTGGAAGTTCATGGTTCACATACTGTTGAAGCCTGCCTTGGAGAATTTTGAGCATTACCTTGGAAGGATGTGAGATTAATTCATTTGTGTGGTAGTTTGAACATTTTGGCTTTGCCTTTCTTTGGGATTGGAATGAACATTGAAGTTTTCCAGTCCTGTGGCCACTGCTGAGTTTTCTAAATTTGCTGGCACAATGAGAGCAGCACTTTCACAGCATCATCTTTTAGGATTTAATATAGCTCAGTTGGAATTCCATCATCTCCACTAGCTTTGTTCATAGTGATGCTTCCTAAGGCTCATGTGACTTTGAATTCTAGTATGTGTGGCTCTAGGTGAGTGATCACACCATCGTGTTTATCTGAGTCATGAAAAAGTTTTTTGTATTGTTCTTCTGAGTATTCTTGCCACCTCTTCTTAATAACTTCTACTCCTGCTAGGTCCATGCGATTTCTGTCCTTTATTGTATCCATCTTTGCATGAAATATTTCTTTGGTATCTCTAATTTTCTTGAAGAGATCTCTAGTCTTTCCCATTCTACTGTTTTCCTCTATTTCTTTGCACTGATCACTGAGGAAGGCTTTCTTATCTCTCCTTGCTATTCTTTGGAATTCTGCATTCAAATGAGTATATCTTTTCTCCTTTGCCTTTCATGTCTTTTCTTTTCTCACCTAATTTTAAGGCCTCCTCAGACAACCATTTTGCCTTTTTGCAGTTATTTTTCTTGAAGATGGTCTTGGTAACTGACTCCTATATAATGTCATGAACCTCCGTTCATAATTCTTCAGGCACTCTGTCTACCAGATCTAATCCCTTGATGCTATCCTTCCCTTCATTACATAATCGTAAAGGATTTGATTTAGGTCATACCGAAATCGTCTAGTGGTTTGTCCTACTTTCTTCAACTTACATCTGAATTTGGCAATAAAGATTTCATGATCTGAGACATAGTCAGCTTCTGGTCTTGTTTTTTTCTGACCGGATAGAGCTTCTCCATCTTTGGCTGCAAAGAATATGTCAATCTCATTTTGGTGTTGACAATCTGGTGATGTCCATATGTAGGATCTTGTCTTGTATTGCTGGAAGAGGGTATTTTCTATGACCAGTGTGTTTTCTTGGTAAAACTGTTAGCTTTTGACCTGCTTCATTTTGTGCTCCAAGGCTAAATTTGCCTGTTACTCCAGGTATATCTTGTCTTCCTACTTTTGCATTCCAGTCCTCTTTAATGAAAAGGACATCTTTTTGGGGTGTTAGTTCTAGAAGTTCTTGGAGATCTTCATAGAATCCTTCAACTCTATCTTCCTCAGCATTACTGGTCGAGGCATAGACTTGGGTTACTGTAATATTGAATGGTTTATCTTGGAAATGAGCAGAGTTCATTCTGTCATTTTTGAGAGTGCATCCAAGTACTGCATTTCAGACTCTTTTGTTAACTGTGATGGCTACTCTATTTCTTCTAAGGGATTCTTGCTCACAGTAGTAGCTATAATGGTACTCTCAATTAAATTCACCCATTGTAGTCCATAAGTTCGCTGATTCCTAAAATGTTGATGTTCACCCTTGCCATCACCTGTTTGACCACTTCCAATTTTCCTTGATTCATGGACCTAACATTCCTGGTTCCTATGCAATGTTGCTCGTCACAGCATCAGACTTTACTTCCATCACCATTCACATCCACAACTGGGTGTTGTTTTTGCTTTGGCTCCATCTCTTCATTCTTTCTGGATTTATTTCTTCACTCTTCTCCAGTAGCATATTGGGCACCTATCAACCTGGGGAGTTCATCTTTCAACCTGCTATATTTTTGTCTTTTTATACTGTTCATGGGGTTCTCAAAGCAAGAGTAATGAAATGGTTTATCATTCCCTTCTCCAGTGGAGTTAATTTTTTCAGAATTCTCCACCATGACACATCTGTCTTTGGTGGCCCTACACCACATGGCTCATAGTTTCACTAAGTTAGACAAGGCTTTGGTCCATGGTTAGTGGTCAGATTGGTTAGTTTTTTGTAATTGTGGTTTTCATTCTGTCTTCCCTCATAGAGAAGAATAAGAGGCTTATGGAAGCTTCCTGATGGGAAAGACTGACTGAGGGGGAAACTGGTCTTGTTCTGATGAGCAAGGCCATGTTCAGTAAGTATTTAATCCAATTCTTTGCTGATGGGCAGGGTTGTATTCCCTTCCTGTTATTTTACCTGAGGCCAAACTATGGTGGAGATAATGGAAATAATGGCAACCTCCTTCAAAATGTCCCATTCAGGCACTGCTGAACTAAGTACCCCCAACCCTGCAGCAGGCCACCGCCTACCCCCACCTCCACCAGAGGCTGCTGGACATTCAGGGCCAAGTCTGGGTCAGTCTCTGGTGAGGACTGAGTCTTGTGGGACTGGTCAGTCTCTTGTGGCAAGTCTGGGTCAGTATCTTGCTTTGGATAGTATAGTCATTTTCATGATGTTGATTCTTTCAGTACAAGAATATGGTATATTTTATTTCTTTTATCAGTCTCTTATAGTTTTCTGCATACAGGTCTTTTGCCTTATTAGGTAAATTTATTCCTAAGTATTTTATTCTTTTTGTTGCAATGGTGAATGAGATTGTTTCTTTAGTTTCTCTTTCTGATTTTTCATTGTTAGTGTATAGGAGGGCAAGGGGTTTCTGTGTATTAATTTCATATCCTGTGACTTTATTATATTCATTGATTAACACTAGTAATTTTCTGGTGGTATTTTTAGGGTTTTCTATGTAAAGAATCATATCATCTGCAAACAGTGAGAGTTTTACTTATTTTCCAATATAAATTCACTTTATTTCTTTTTCTTCTATGATTGCTGATGCTAGGACTTTCAAAACTATGTCAAATAATAGTGATGGAAGTATGAGCACCGTTTTCTTGTTCTTTTCTTTAGAGGAAATGCTTTCAGTTCTTCATCATTAAGAATGACATTTGCTGTGAGTTTGTCATACATGGCCTTTATTATGTGTAGACATGTTTCTTCTATGCCTACTTTCTGGAGTGTTTTTATTATAAATGAGTGTTTAATTTTGGCAAAAGCTTTCTATACAAATATTAAGATGATCGTATGTTTTTTATCTTTCAATTTGTTGCTATGGTGCAACACTTCAATTGGTTTGCTTATATTGAAGAATTCTTGCATCCCTGGGATAAAATCCACTTGACCATGATGTATGTATGATCTTTTTATTTTGTTGTTGGATCCTGTTTGCTAGAATTTTGTTGAGGATTTTTGAGTCTGTGTTCATCAGTGATTTGGGCTGTGATTTTCTTTTCTTGTGGCACTTTTGCCTGATTTTGCTATCAGAGTGATGGTGACCTTATTGATTGAGTTTGGGAATTTCTGTTCTGTGATTTTCTGAAACTGTACTGTTATATTCCTAATTGACACAATTTATCATGCATGCATGGGATGCATTGAAAGCATAAAATAATCAAAATTAAGCATATCTCAATGGATATTTAATATTCACTTAACATTTAAAAACTATTTAATTCCTCTAGATCATCACAAAACACCTTGATGAGCTCCCTGTGTTACATAGCAACTTGTTAGCAACTATCTATTTTAAACATGCTAGTGTATGTATGTCTATGCTACTTTCTCCATTTGTCCCACTCTGTGTTTCACTATTTTAACAAGTTTGATAATCTATTTTTTAAGTTTTAATATTTGATTTTTTAATCTCGAAGAAATTGCTTAACATATTGAAAGATATTCTTTAGATTATTTATTGGGAAAGATTATAATCTTATTTTCTATTGGGGGAGAGGAGGGAGGATCAAGAGGGAGGGTATACATGTATAATTCTGGCCTTTTGCATTGTTATACAGGAGAAACCATCACAACATTGTAGAGCAATTTTCCTCCAATTAAAAAATAAATTAAAAACGCAATATATATATATAAATATAATTATACAAGTTACTATGTGCTTCTTTTTCTAGTAGTCATAAAGCAGAATCTAATAAGATGATAAAATGAGATTTTAGTTTGACTAAAAACTATGCTATGATGAGGATTCATACAAGCAGCCAAAATTAAAAAGTAATTTTAAAATCTGGACTTTACTGTTTTATTAGACTGGTGATTATTTTACATTTATTTCTTACTTCATTGTTAATTTTTAAATTGGGATCAAATATACATACAGTGAAATGAGTATGTCTTAGGTGCATTATTTGTTTAACTTTGATGTTTGTAGGCACCCGTGTAACCATATGGACATATCAAATATGTTCATCATCCTAGAAGTTTTCCTTTTAAACCTTCTTCTCACTCTTTATTTCCAACAAGAAACCAGTAGTCTGGTTTCTATCAGTATACATTTATTTCACTTGTTTTGATCCTCCTAAAAACAGAATTCATATAAGCCTACCTATTTTTTTCTGTTTTTTTTTTTTTTTTTTTACAAACTGAATATAATGATTTTGAGATTCAGCTCCTCTGTTGTGAAGCTTAGTACTAGTACTGAATTATTTTTATATTATTGAGCTCTATTCCACTGATTGTACCAAATATTTCTGCCAATTATCCTGTTGACAAATTTGTTTGTTAGTTATGCAGTTGGGTTGTTTGGTTTGGTCTGTTAAAATTTATATGGATATTGTTATATCTTAATTTTCAAAAATTAATTTTCATGTCTTCTATGTGAATACTTAAGAATGGAACTGGATAAAAAAATATATGTGCATTTAATTTTATAAAGCTGTATAATACCTTTCCAATATACTTGTATGATTTCACGGCCTTTACGCAAAGGACAGAAGTTCCAGCAGTTCAGCATTCTCACCAGCATTCGATTTTGCCAATGATTTTACTATTAGCCATTTAGGCAATTGTCAAGTTTAATTTCACAAATGATTTCCCATACGACTAATGCCGTTGAACAATATTCATTTTTAAATGATGCCTATAAAGATACATGTGTTGTGCTTGCTCACTCAGTCCTGTCCAACTCTTTGCAACCCCATGGACTGTTGCACTCCAGGCTCCTCTGTCCATGGGGATTCTCCAGGCAAAAATATTGGAGTCGGGTGCCATGCCCTCCTTTGGGGGATCTTTCCAAACCAGGGATTGAATCCAGGCCTCCTGCATTGCAGGTGGATTCTTTACTGTCTGAGCCACCAGCCATATGAGTTTAACTTTGATGAAGTCTAAGTAACTTCCTTTTTTCTCTTATGGAGAGCACCTTGTTTCTTCTTATCTAGAATATATAGAAATATTTGCTTACTCTCATGTTGTGGATATATTATTTTATGTTTCTTTATGCTGGGTAAATTTTTGTGCTTGATATGAATGTTTAAGTTATTTTCCCCCACATTTATTCAGTAATGTTCACCCTATCTACTGAAAATACTTTTCATTGTCTATTAAATTGTCTTGTGACTTTGTAGAAAGTTAAATCATGCTTTACATATAAATTTATTTCCAAAACTATATTCTGTTTTACTGATCATTATTTTGTTTTTATATCAGTTCTACATTGTTTTGAATTCCTTTAATTTCATAGTAAACTGGTAATAGTAGTGTAGTGACTCCAAACTTCTATGTTATTAAGAGATATTTACTTAATTTTGACTATTGTATTGCTTTATTGTGTTACTGCAGTCAGTGGGGTCACAACCTTACTTATTTAACTTGTATGCAGACAACAATATGTGAAATGCTGGGCTGGATGAAGCTCTAGCTAGTATCAAGTTTGCTGCATAAACAATAACATCAGATATGCAGATGATACCACTATAATGAGAGAAAGTGAAGAGGAACTAAAGACACCTGTGATGGGGGTGAAAGATAAGCGTGAAAAAGCAGGTGTAAAGTTCAGCATTCATGAAATTAAAAGACCTTTGCTCCTTGGAAGAAAAGCTATGGTAAAACTAGACAGTGTATTAGAAAACAGAGACATTACGTTGCCAGCAAAAATCGAAATAGTCAAAACTATGTATTTTCCAGTAGTAATGTATGGATGTGAGATGTGAACAATAAAGAAATATATTGTTGCTGTTTAGTCTCTCAGTCATGTCCAAATCTCTGCAATCCCATAAACTGCAGCATGCCAGGTTTCCCTGTCCTTCACCATCTCTTGGAGCTTTATCAAAAGAATGTCCATTGAGTTGGGGATGCCATGCAAACATCCCATCCTCTATCATCCCCTTCAAACTTTCCCAGCATCAGAATCTTTTCTAATGAGTTGGGACTTCATATCAGGTGGCCAAAGTATTGGAGTTTCAGCATCAGTCCTTTCTATGAATATTCAGGATTGATTTCCTTTAGGATTGACTGATTTGATCTCCCTGCAGTCCATGTGACTCTCAAGAATTTTCTCCAAGATCACAGTTCAAAAGTATCATTTTTTTGGTGCTCATCCTTCTTTATATTCCAACTCTCACAGCCATACATGACTACTGGAAAAGAAAACAAACAAACAAACAAACAAAAAACCACATAGCTTTGTCTATATGGACTTATGCCAGCAAAGTAATGCCTCTGCTTTTTAATATGCTATCTAGATTTCTCATAGCTTTTCTTCCAAGGAGAAGCATCTTTTATTCCATGGCTGCAGTCACATTGTTCAGTGATTTTGGAGACAAAGAAAGTAAAGTCTTTGTCATGAAATGATGGGACAGGATGCCATGTTCTTTTTTGAAAGTTGAGTTTTAAGCCTCTTTAAATTTCTTCAAGAGGCTGTAGCTCTTCACTTTCTGTGTAAGGGTGTTGCCATCTGTGTGTCTGAGATGATTCAGCTGTAATATGGGTGTTATCTGCATATCTGAGGTAATTGATATTTTTCCTGGCAAACTCGATTTCAGCGTGTGCTTCATCCAGTCAGCATTTCACATGATGTACACCGCGTATAAGTTTAAAAAGCAGAATGACAATACCCAGCCTTTACTTACTCCTTTCCCAGTTTGGAATCAGTCAGTTGTTCCATGTCTAGTCCTAACTACTGTTTCTTGACCTGCTTGCAGGTTTCTCGGGAGGTAGGTAAGGTGATCTGGTGTTCCCATCTCTTTCAGGTTTTTCCACAGTTTGTTGTGATTCAAACAGCAAAAACTTTAGTGAAGCCAATGAAGTAGAAATAAATGTTTTTCTGGAATTCTCTTGCTTTTTCTATGATCCAACAGATACTAGTAATTTGATCTCTGATTCCTCTGCCTTTTCTAAATCCAGCTTGAACATCTGGAAGTTCTCAGTTCATGTACTCTTGAAACTTACCTTGGAGAATTATAAGCATTACGTTTCCAGTTCTGTGGCTACTGCTGAGTTTTCCAAATTTGCTGGTATATTGAGTGCATCACTTTAGCAGCAGCATCTTTTAGGATTTGAAATAGCTCAACTGGAATTCCATCACCTCTACTAGCTTTGTTTGTATTGATGGTTTCTAAGGTCCACTTGACTTCGCACTCCAGAATGTCTGGTTCTAGGTGAGTTATCACAACATCATTGTTGTCTGTGGCATAAGTCCTCTTGGAGGAGATTTCCATTAGCCCCACCATACAGCCCACATACTGGACAACAATTATACCAAAAGAGTTCCTGCACTGTTGCAGAAGTTCTAGGGCCCACAACAGATTTCCCAACCTGGGGATCTGACAAAGGCCCTGCAAATCCCCAGGAAATTTAACTTTGAAGGCCAGTAGGATTTGATTACAGAACTTCCACAGGACTGGGGAAATAGATTCTTGGTGGGCCCAAACAAAATCTTGTGTGCACCAGGACCCAGGAGTAAACAGCAGTGATCTCATGAGAGACTGAGCCAGGCTTGTCCATGAGTGTCCAGGAGTCTCTGGTGGAGGCATGGGACAACAGTCAGGGACACTGAATACAACAGTCCTGGGAACATGAATTCTTTTGAAGGTAGTCACCATTACTGTCATCCCTACCATAGTTTGACCTCAGGCCAAACTACAGGGAGAGAACAGAGCCCCACCCAAGAGCCCCACCCAAGGGCAGAAGATTGGATTAAATATATGATTAAATATTTACTAAGCATGGCCCAGAGAAAAACCTGGTTTTCTCCATATCTAGTCCCTCCCATCAAGAAGCTTTCACAAGGATCTTACCTTCATCCATTGAAAGACAAACTCAATGAAAACCGCAATCAAAGAAAACTAACCAAAGAAGACTGAGCACCAAAGAACTGATGCATTTGAATTGTAGTGCTGGAGAAGACTCTTGAGAGTCCCTTGGACTGCCAGGAGATCAAACCACTCAGTCATACAGAAATCAAACCTGAGTTTTCATTGGAAAGACTGATACTAAAGCTGAAGCTCTAATACTTTGGCCACCTGATGCAAAGAACAGACTCAATGGAAATAAAACCTTGATGCTGGGAAGGATTGAAGGGAAAAGATAACATCATCAACTCATTGGACATAAATTTGAGCAGACTCTGGTAAATTGTGAAGGACAGAGGAGTCTGGCATTACTGCAGTCCATGGAGTTGCAAGGAGTGAGACATGACTTAGTGACTTAACAACAACAAATACTATAAAGAACGGTATTTCAGTATATTTGGGGAAGGCAAACTATTACAGATGAGAATTTAACACTTTCTTAACACTTGATATTTTGGTATGATTTGGGAAGCAAATATTTAAAAAGTCATTGGTTAAGTTTTATTCGACCAAAAGTAGGCATCATTGAATTACCTCTACCAAAACATATTCAATCTCTGACTTTGAGAACAATGATGCATCTCCTAGAGTACTGAACATATTCTGTGTGCAATAATAGAGATTTAAAATATTAACAAGTTTTTCAAAAATTATAGTTCAAAACATGGGGGAAAAGTTCAAATATCTCCAAATAAGATGCCTTTGACCATAAGAAAGCACAAGTATTTTGAGTACACATTTATATTTTCAAGAAAACATAGAGTAGAAGGCAAAAGAAAATTTTCATTTTAGATATATGGAGAAACTAAAATGTTAATATAATCCAGATTAAAATCAACATTATTTCAAGTTATATGCATGACATAATTTTATAATTAAAGTGAATTTGATTATTTATTTGCAAGAAGTTCTCCTTTGATTTTACTGCATTTAACTGTAAACTGTTTAGAGTTTTATCATTTTCTTTTAAAATTCCTGCTTATTTAAATATTTATCATGGACACAAATTTATTGCAATTTTTTTTTGTAGAAAACTTTATAAAATGTGACATTTAAATCATTATAGATGATTATACTAATCTCATTTGGCTACTTCACTTGTATGTAAATGCTTTGACTTTTTAGTCAGACAAAATAAGTGTCTTATTTTTTAAAACTATCCTTTTTTACATGTCTTTTGGGAAGTATCAATGTTGTGACTCAGATTCATTTCCAAGAAGCAATGAAAAGTAAGAATTCCTTAACAAGTGAGATGTCTTTTCATAATTTGTGAGTCTATTAATATATCAAATCCAAATATCTTAAATTGCCTGACAAAACTGGCAGACACTTCCTGTCATTTTATGTGAATGATAACTATGTTAGGATATTCCAATTTATTATATATAATGAGTAAGCAAAGGAATATAATAAATGTCACATCAGATGAATGTTTGAAGTCATTCATCAACAATGTAGAAAGAAAACATGGAAAAGATTGCAAATGTTATTAACTTCTTCATTCATTGAAACTATTAATAGTAATTTTTATCTTCAACTGCTATATTTTAATTTTACAATTTAAATGTTGATGATATTTTTAATGGACATGAAATTTGTAGTTTGCTTCTAAGTGAAATCTCTGGTAGAATGAGATTCACAGATATTTTAAAAAATATGAGGTAAACACATAATTATAAGATGAAGATGAAATAGACCTAAATATATTTACAAGTTGAGAGAAATGGTTATTAAAGTAGGAAGGGTTGAGTGGGACTGGGATAAAGATAAGAGAGAGAAGTATTGGAACAATTCCTGAGATCAAAATTCACTACAGATGCAAATGGAATGCACTTGATTTTGAGAGAGCTTCCTGTGGATTCCCGTTCTATGTTAGTTTGGGTCTGAGCTACAGATAGGTGATATAACAAAGCAAATAGCCACAGCTATTTGAAAAAGCCATGAAGAAGGCTGAGGTTCAAATACGTTGAGAAAATTAGGAGACAGAACTAAGGTCCAGGGAAGTTAGAGATACTATGAGGTTTTGTCTACTGTTCATCTAGGCCTACGGGTGATGGAAAAGAAAAAGCAGAGGGAACCCTGATTCAGGATTTAGGGGATCTGTGAAAAACCCAAAACAAGTTGTGAGTTATCTTTCAAAACAATTTTGTATGTTCTCCTTATCATTAGTGATTTTTAACATAGTGAATTTTGAGGCTAGATTAACCATACGTAATATACCAAATGAATTACTCATATTGATAATTTATTTGACTTTTATTTATATTCTACTGACAGAAAACTAGATATTAAAAGAAATTCAGGGACTTCCCTGCTGTCCAGTTGTTAATTAAGACTCCATGTTTCCAGTAAAGGGGTCACAGATTCAATCCCCAGTCAGGAAACTAAGATTCCACAGCATGGTTTAAAAATTTAAAGAAAAAATAAATAAATAAAAGCAATTAAAAAAAATTATTCACATTAAGCCTATCAAGCATAGTTAAGTAGGTTTATAAGTAGAATTCCTCCTTTGTAGATTAAAATATATATATATTTGTGTTCTATAACCATGGGTCTAATATTTGAGTTCAATTATGATATGTAGCATTAAATTACATTAAAATATTTTTTTCTTAGTGAATATTCAAAAATTTTTCAAGTGCTTAAATTCAGGAGAAGCTGATTTGATATAACTAATGGATTTTTGTTTATTAGATATAAAAAGACAATCATACAATTGTTAATACTTATCTGTATAACAATAAGTGGGATTTCACTAGTGGCTCAGATGGCAAAGAATCCACCTGCAGTGTAAGAGACCCAGATTTGATCCTTGGTTCCAGAAGATCCCCTGGAGAAGGGAATGGCAACACACTCCAGTATCCTTGCCTGGAGAATTCCATGGACAGGAAACCTGGTGGGCTACAGTCCATGGGGTTTGAAAAGAATTGGAAATGATTGAGTGACTAATACTTTCACTGTCATTAAAATAAATAATAGCATTGAATGATTGTGCTTAGCTGAACAGTGTAGAATTTGAGTATAATGAGTTTTCTTTTTATTTGGAACTATGATATGTAAGTAAATTGTGGAGCTGTCAGATATATAATTATATAATTGATGTTGTCATTAAGATTATTAAAATTAATAGATTTTGAAATTACTTTGTATTTATTATTAAACACATTTTGTATAATTTACCAAAATGCTTATTGCGATGCTGATGTCAGATTGTATATATATACTGTTTTTATCTTTCATGAACAAAAGGAGTTATACCAGATTATAAATTCCTGGAAAGAAAAAAGTATGTTTTATATCCTCATAGCCATTAAAATTGTATATTATGTTGCCAAGCACACAGATGCTGCTAAAAAATATTGAATGAAAATTCAATTATTGTTCTTACCTGTCACATGTCATACACATTTGTACCATTAAAATTAATAATCATGATAAACGTATAAATATTCCCTGAAGTTCTAAGTTAGTTTAACACACTGGGAATCTCCTCCTGTCATTTTATCCCTAAAAGAAGTTATAGGAAAGATTCCAGTGAAAAGACTTGTAAGTGTATGTACTTCCCTATATCTGTTACCTAACCTAGCTTAATTATCTTTTTAAAGTAGCCTTTGACTCTTCCTCAGGCAACCAAACCACCTTTGCTAAATTAATACCAATTAGCATCTCCTCATTTCTACTGAAGAATGATTCACATCTCTAATCAGACCTGTAGAGCTGCTACTTTTGATGTTGGAAACAACAAAGGTGGAAATATTGTGGAGGGAATAAACAATATGAACCCTTTCTCTTTAAAATTGAGAATATAGAAAAAGGATTAACACAAACATGCACAACTGGGAAAAAGTACGCAAGAAAATAGGCTGTATTCAAAATTCATTGCACTATCCTCAAAAATACTCACTTTTACAGTAATTCAGAGAAAAACAGATTAGAAAAGACATTAGAAAATGCCAATAAGTTTTTATAATCTTGTCAAATTCTTAGCAGCATTGTAAATTATGATAATGTTCTGGAGAGAAAAAACAAAACAAAGAAATCTGATTCTAGTTCCTCCAGTGTCTTATGGTTGAGTTAATTTCACATCTCAGTATACTTAAATTCTATGACTAATGTCTTGCTGACTTTGTCTGGCACATACTAGCTTGTCAGTTCATGGTGCTGCAGGGGTATACAATTTAATTATGTCAATACCAATGCTCAGTGTGAAATGGGAATACGAGTTCTTGTTCGAGGAGCCAAAGAATTAAAACTCATGGTAGCAAGTGAATAGAATTTATTAAAGATAAGGGAAGTACAAAGCTTTCATCAGAGACACTGAGAGGAGGTAAAGAATACACCCCAAAGGGGGATTTATAGCAGTTTATATCTGTACATTATGGGTTGGCGCCTGGAATTTAGAAAGATGGTAACGAGAACCCTGCATGCGAGACAGCAAAAGAAACACAGATGTATAGAACAGTCTCGTGGACTCTGTGGAAGAGGGCAAGGGTGGGATGATATGGGAGAATGACATTGAAACATGTTAATTATCATATGTGAAATTGATCGCCAGCCCAGGTTTGATGCTCAGGGCTGGTGCACCGGGATGACCCAGGGGGAGGGAATTGGGAGGGAGGAGGGAGGGGGGTTCTGGAGGGGGAACATATGTATACCCATGGCGGATTCATGTCAATGTATGACAAAACCAACACAATAAAGAAAATTTAAAAAAAAATATGCAATTTCTAACCAGTCAGTTTAAAGGTCAAAATCTTTAACTTTACCAGTTGCTTTTCCCTCAGGTATATGGAACAGAAGATTGTTACTCCCTTCCCTGGATCTGAGTGCTGAGAATTTATTAGACCAAGGACACATCCAAGGAATTCGGGACAAAGGGTATAGCTTTAGGTTAATAAAGTGAGATGTTTATTGAAAACAAGACTGAAGTCTCAGAGTCCTATATTGACTGCCTAGCAATTTCTACCTCAAGTGTGTCCTGACTTTATTTAGATGCTAGAGACATAGGTTAATCAATAAGGTGAAATTTCTTTTAAATAGGAAACAGACTGCATGATTTTCTAAGACTCTTGAGTTGATGACTCAGAGTAGTAAGCAAGGCATTGAGATGTGGCTAATGCCCTATGAAGGGCCGAGAAGCACCCAGAGATCAGTAAAAGACAAGGATCCATCACCTTCACCACCTGAAGAGGTGAGGGAAGGCCAAATTGCTACAGACACTGTAAAGTGCTGAAACCTGGAGAGACTGAGTGTCAGAGGGGCTCTGGTCCCAGGCCATTGCCTCCTTTAGACAAACCTCACAGAAAGTGGAGTGCAAAGGAGTCTGGATGATGAAGTTCACAGAGGTCAGCTTTCCTGCCCAAATTAGGGCAGAGTGAAGAATGAATATGGAAAAATGAATGGAGAGCAGCCAACCTATGTGATGATCGACCATTTCACATCTGCTGATTTCGATTATCCTTCATACTGTCTGAAACACAGTCTCCAGCAGCTTACCTCTTACCTGGGGAAAAATACTCTGACAGTAAGAAGTAATTTTAAAAAGTAAATTTTATGAAATAATCCAAAAACACTGAGATAAATTTTCTGACTTGAAAAAGTTTTTGATCATGGTGGTGGTGGTGGAGTGGTTCTCTAAAGACTAATCATAGAATAGATATAATTAGAAAGTAATAAAAATTATAAGAAGAAAATTATTTTTTAAACCACATTACTTTTGCATATGATAATATTATATAACACATATTAATTATTTCTGTTCTTTCTAAAAATGGCTAGATATGAGTTTTAGATCTTCATTTTCTCATTCTCTCTCTGATTTAGTATAGAAATACATGAATACATGCAAGCTTATTATTTCTATGCAATATACCACTGATTTTATAGTGGTGGGTTCTGGCTATCTGAGTCATTCAGAAGTTTGTACTAAGTAGTTTCAATCACTTTAATTTACTTATGAAACCCTTAACTTGTTCATTATGTTACAGGCTTTGGTTACTTTGATGGGAGTTCAAGACATTCACAGAAAATGATCAGTTTTTCATTAACCTAAAAAATGTCTTCCTGGAAACAGAACATCAAGTCCATATCTTCTTCAAGTTCAGAGCAGTTCAGTTACTCAATTGTGTCTGAATCTTGGTGACTCCATGGGCTGCAGCTTGCCAGGCATCCCTGCCATCACCAACTCCCAGAGCTTACTCAAACTCTTATCCATCAAGTTGATAATGCCATCCAAACATCTCAAACTCCCCTCCTCTTCTCCTACCACCTTCAATCTTCCCCAGCATCAGGGTTGTTTCCAATGAATAACTTCTTCACACCAGGTGGCCAAAGTACTGGAGTTTCAGCTTCAGCATCAGTCCTTCCAATGAATATTCAGGACTAATTTCCATTAGGATTGACTCTTTGGATCTCCTTGGAGTCTAAGAAACTCTCAAGACTCTTCTCCAACACCACAGTTCAAAAGCATAAATTATTTAGTGCTCAACTTTCTTTATACTCCAAATCTCACATTCATACGTGACTAATGGAAAAAATTATAGCTTTGAATAGATGTACCTATGACAGCAAAGTCATGTCTCTGCTTTTTAATATGCTGCCTAGGTTGGTCATAGCTTTTATTCCAAGGAGTAAGTGTATTTTAATTTCATGACTGCAGTCACCATCTGCAGCGATTTGGAAGCCCCACAAAATAAAGACTGTTACTGTTTCTATTGTTTCCCCATTTATTTGTCATAAACTGATGGGACCAGATGCCATCATATTAATTTTCTGAATATTGAGATTTATGCCAGCTTTTTCACTCTTCTTTTTCACCTTCATAAAGAGGCTATTAATGACTCAAGATGGACAGGTCATGGTGGAGAGTTCTTACAAATGTGGTCCACTGGAGAAGGGAATAGCAAACCACTTCAATGTTCTTGCCTTGAGAATCCCATGAAGATTATGAAATGATAGGACAAAAAGATAGACACTGAATGATGAACTGCCCAGGTTGGTAGGTGCCCAATATGCTACTGGAGATCAGTGGAGAAGTAACTCCAGAAAGAATGAAGGGACAGATCCAAGAAAAAAACGACACGCAGTTGTGTATGTGACTGCTGATAGAAGGAAGGTCTGTGGTTGTAAAGAGAAATGTTGCATAGGAATCTGGAATGCCGGGCCCATGAATCAAGGCAAATTGGAAGTGGTCAAATAGGAGATGACAAGAATGAACATTGACATTCTAGGAATCAGCAAACTAAGATGGTTTCGAATGGGTAAATTTAACTCAGATGACCATTACATCTACTACTGTGGGCAGGAATCCCTTAGAAGAAATGGATTAGCCATCATAGTCAACAAAAGAGTCCAAAATGCAGTACTTGGATGCAATCTCAAAAACGACAGAATTATCTCTGTTCATTTCCAAGAAAAATGATTCAATATCATGGTAATCCAAGTTTATGCCCTGACCAATAATGCTGAAGAAGCTGAAGTTAAATGGTTCTATAAAGATCTACAAGAACTTTTAAAACTGATACACCAAAAAGATGTCCTTTTCATAATAGGGGACTGGAATGCAAATATAGGAAGTCAAGAACCACTTAGAGTAACAGGCAAATTTGACCTTGGAGTACAGAATGAAGCAGGGCAAAGACTAATAGAGTTTTGCCAGGAGAATGCATCGGTCATAGCAAACACCCTCTTCCAACAACACAAGAGAAGACTCTGCATATGGACATCATCAGACGGCCCACAGTGAAATCAGATTGATTACATTCTTTTCAGCTAAAGACTGAGAAACTCTATACAGACAGCAAAACAAGACCGGGAGCTGACTGTGACCCCAATAATGAAATCCTTATTGCCAAAATCAGGCTTAAATTGAGAAAACCACTAGACTGGTTAGGTATGACCTAAACCAAATCCCTTATGATTATACAGTGGAAGTGAGAAATAGATTTAAGAGACTCAATCTGATAGAGTGTGTGATGAACTATGGACAGAGGTTTGTGACATTGTTCAGGAGACTGGGATCAAGACCATTCTCAAGAGAAAGAAATGCAAAAAACCAAAATGGCTGTCTTAGAAGACTTTACAAATAGCAGTAAAAACAAGAGAAGTGAAAAACAAAGGAGAAAAGGAAAGATAGATCCATTTGAATGCAGAATTCCAGAGAATAACTAGGAGAGATAAGAAAGGCTTCCTAGGTGATCAGTGCAAAGAAATAGAGGAAAACAATTGAATGGGAACGTTTAGAGATCTCTTCAAGAAAATTAGAGATACCAAGGGAACACTTCATGCCAAGATGGGCTCAATAAAGGACAGAAATTATAGGGACCGAAAAGAAGCAGAAGATATTAAGAAGAGGTGGCAAGAATACACAGAAGACCTGTACAAAGAAGATTTTCATGACCCAGATAATCACGGTGGTGTGATCACTCACCGAGAGCAAGACATCCTGGAATGTGAAGTCAAGTGGGCCTTAGGAAGCATTACTACAAACAAAACTAGTGGATGTGTGGATTTCCAGTTGAGCTCTCTCAAAACCTAAAAGATGATGGTGCTAAAGCACTCAATATGCCAGAAAATTTGGAAAACTCAGCAGTGGCCACAGGACTGGAAAATGTCAGGTTTTTGGGGGTTTTTTTCTGTTTTTTCCCCCAATTGCAAAGAAAGGAAATGCCAAAGAATGCTCAAACTACCACACAATTGGAATTATCTTACACACTAGCAAAGTAATGCTTAAAATTCTGCAAGTCAGTCTCAGCAATACATGAACCGTGAATGTCCAGATATTCAAGTTGGTTTTAGAAAAGACAGAGGAACCAGAGATCAAATTGTGAACATCCACTGGATCATAGAAAAAGCAAGAGAGTTTCAGAAAAACAGCTACTTCTGCTATACTGACTATGCCAAAGCCTTTGACTGTGTGGATCACAATAAATTGTGGAAAATTCTGAAAGAGATGGGAATACCAGAACACCCGATCTGCCTCTTGAGAAATCTGTATGTAGGTCAGGATGCAACAATTAGAACTGGACATGGAACAACAGACTGGCTCTAAATAGGAAAAAGAGTATGTCAAGTCTGTGTATTGTCATCATGCTTATTTAAATTGCATGCAGAATATATCATGGGAAATGCTGGCTTGGATGAAACACAAGCTGGAATCAAGATTGCTGGGAGAAATATCAATAACCTCAGATATGTAGATGACACCACCCTTATAGCAGAAAGTGAAGGACAAAAGAGCCTCTTGTTGAAAGTGAAAGAGGAGAGTAAAAAAGTTGGCTTAAAGTAAAACATTCAGAAAACTAAGATCCTGGCTATTGTAAACAATGCAGCGATGAACATTGGGATACACGTGGCTCTTTCAGTTCTGGTTTCCTCGGTGTATATGCCCAGCAGTGGGATTGCTGGGTCATATGGCAGGTCTATTTGCAGCTTTTTAAGGAACCTCCACACTGCTTTCCATAGTGGCTGTACTAGTTTGCATTCCCACCAACAGTGTAAGAGGGTTCCCTTTTCTCCACATCCTCTCCAGCATTTATTGCTTGTAGACTTTTGGATGGCAGCCATTCTGACTGGTGTAAAGTGGTACCTCATTGTGGTTTTGATTTGCATTTCTCTGATAATGATTGATGTTGTTCGAATAGATAAGAAAGCTGTGGTACATATACACAATGGAATATTACTCAGCCATTAAAAAAAATTCATTTGAAGTAATTCTACTCAGATGGACGAAACTGGAGCCCATTATCCAGAGTGAAGTAAGCCAGAAGCAAAAACAACAATACAGTATATTAACACATATATATGGAATTTAGAAAGACGGTAACGAGAACCCAACATACGAGACAGCAAAAGGAACGCAGATGTATAGGATAGACTCGTGGACTTTGTGGATGAGGGTAAGGGTGGGATGATATGGGAGAAGGGCATTGAAGCATGTTAATTTTCATATGTCTAATCAATCGCCAGCCCAGGATTGATGCTCGGGGCTGGTGCAGCGAGATTTCCCGGGGGGGGGGGAGAGGGAAGAGGGAGGGAGGTTCCGGAGGGGAAGCATATGTAAACCCATGGTGATATCATGACAATGTATGGCAAAAACAATTAAAAAAAATAAAAAAAATTTTTTTAAAAGTTCAAAAAAAAAAGAAAACTAAGATCATGGCATGTGGTCCCATCACTTACTTCATCACAAATAGATGGGAAAACTGTGGCTGACTTTATTTTCTTGGGTTCCAAAATCACTGAAGATGGTGACTTCAGCCTTGAAGTTAATGGACACTTACTTCTTGAAAGGAAAGTTATGACCAACCTAGATACCATATTAAAAAGCAGAGACATTACTTTGTCAGCAAAGGTCCATCTAGTCAAGGCTATGGTTTTTCCAGTGGTCATGTATTTTTGTGAGAGTTGGACTATGAAGAAAGGTGAGTGCCAAAGAATTGATGCTTTTGAACTATGATGTTGGAGAAGACTCTTGAGAGTCCCTTGGACTGCAAGGACATCCAACTAGTCCATCCTAAAGGAGATCAGTCCTGGGTGTTCATTGGAAGGACTGATGTTGAAGATGAAACTCCAATTTTTTGGCCAACTGATGGGAAGAGTTGACTCATTAGAAAAGACCCTGATGCTGGGAAAGATTAAGGGCAGGCGGAGTAAGGGATGGCAGAGGATGAGATGTTTGGATGGCATCACTGACTCAATGGATATGAGTTTGAGTAAACTTAGGGAGTTGGTGATGGACAGGGAGGCCTGTCCCCATGGACCCTGCAGTCCATGAGGTCACAAATAGTCAGACACAACTGAGCAAATAAACTGAACTGAACTGAAGAGGCTCTTTAGTTTCTTTTTGCTTTCTGCCAGAAGAATGGTGTCATATGCATATCTCAGTATTTTTATATTTCTGCTGGCAAGCTGGATTCCATCTTGTACTTCATCCAGTCCTGCAGTTCGCATGCTGTACTCTGCATATAATTTGAATAACCTGGGTGACAATAAACAGTCTTGACTTACTCCTTTCCCAATTTGGAACTAGTCTGCTGTTCCATATCTGGTTCTAACCGTTGCTTCTTGAACTGCATGAAGATTTTTTTAGGAGGCAGGTAAGGTGGTCTGGCATTCCTATCTCATTAAGAATTGTCCACAGTTTTTTGTGATCCATGCAGAGTTTTTAACATAGTCAATGAAGCAGTTCAGTTCAGTTCATTTCAGTCTCTCAGTCATGTTTAACTGTTTGTGACGTTATGAACCACAGCACTCCAGGCCTCTCTGTCCATCAACAACTGCCGGAGTTTATGCAAACCAATGTGCATTGAGTCAGTGATGCCATCCAACCATCTCATCCTTTGTCGCCGCCTTCTCCTCCCACCTTCAGTCTTTCCCATCATCAGGGTCTTTTCAAGTGAGTCAGCTCTTCACATCAGGTGGCAAAAATATTGGAGTTTCAGCTTCAACATCAGTCCTACCAATGTACACCCAGAACTGATCTCTTTCAGGATGGACTGGTTGGATCTCCTTGTAGTCCAAGGGACTCTCAAGAGTCTTCTCCAACCACACAGTTCAAAAGCATCAATTCCTTGGCTCTCATCATTCTTTATACTCCAACTCTCACATTCATACATTACCACTGGCAAAACCATAGTCTTGATTAGACAGACCTTTGTTGGCAGTGTCTCTGTGTTTCAATATGCTGTCTAGGTTGGTCATAACTTTCCTTCCAAGGAGTAAGCATCTTTTAATTTCATGCTACAATCACCATCTGCAGTGATTTTGGAACCCAGAAAAATAAAATCAACCACTGTTTCCACTGTTTCCCTGTTTATTTGCCATGAAGTGATGGGACAGGATGCCATGATCTTACTTTTCTGAATGTTGAGTTTTAAGCCAATTTTTTCATTCTCCTCTTTCATTTTCATCAAGAGGTCCTTTACTTCTTCTTCACTTTCTGCCATAATAGTGGTATCATCTGCATATATGAGGTTGATATTTCTACTGCAATCTTGATTCCAGCTTATATTTCTTCAAGCCCAGCATTTTTCTTGATGTACTCTGCATATAAGTTAAATAAGCAGGGTTACAATATAGGAACGTTGACAAAAAGGAGCCTTGATCTACTCCTTTTCCTATTTGGAACCAGTCTGTTGCTCCCTGTCCAGTTCTAACTGTTGCTTCCTGACCTGTATATAGGTTTCTAAAGAGGCAGGTCAGGTGGTCTGGTATTCCCATCTCTTTCAGAATTTTCCACAGTTTATTGTGATCCACACAGCCAAAGGCTTTGGCATAGTCAATGAAGCAGAAATTGAATTTTTTCTGGAACTTTCTTGCTTTTTCAATGTTTGCTTCAGTGGTTGTTGGCAATTAGACCTTTGGTTCTTCTGTCTTTTCTAAAACCACCTTGAACATCTGGAAGTTCATGGTTCAAATATTGCTGAGGCCTGACTTGGAGAATTTTAAGCATTACTCTACTAGTGTGTGAAATGAGTGCAATTGTATGGCAGTTTGAGCTTTATTTGGCATTTCCTATCTTTGTTATTGGAATGAAAACTGATCTTTTCTAGTCCTGTGACCACTGTTGAGTTTTCCAAATTTGCTGGCATATTGAGTACAGCACTTTCACAGCATCATCTTTCAGGATTTGAACTAGCTCAACTGGAATTCCCTCACCTCCACCAGCTTTGTTCATAGTGATGCTTCCTAAGGCCCACTTGACTTCACATTCCAGGATGTCTGGCTCTCGGTGAGTGATCACAGCATCATAATTATCTGTGTCATGAAAATCTTTTGTGCACAATTTTTCTGTGTATTCTTGCCACTTCTTCTTAATATCTTGTGCTTCTGTTAGGTCCCTACCATTTCTGTCCTTTATTGAGCCCATCTTTGCATGAAATGTTCCCTTTGCATCTCTGTCTTGAAGAGATCTCTAGTCTTTCCCATTCTATTGTTTTCTTCTATTTCTTTGCATTGATCTTTTTTGTTTGTTTGTTTGTAATGCTTTTTTTTTTAAAATAGTTAATTAATTATTTTCTTTACATTATCGTGTTGGTTTTGCCATACATTGACATGAATTCGCCATGGGTATGAATGTGTTCCCCTTCCAGAACCTCCCTCCCACCTCCCTCCTGATTCCATCCCTCTGGGTAATCCTGGTGCACCAGCCCTGAGCACTCTGTATCATGCATCAAACCTGGGCTGATGATTCATTTCATATATGATAATTTATATGCTTCAATGCCATTCTCCCATATCATCCCACCCTTGCTCTCTCCCATAGAGTCCGAAAGACTGTTCTCTTTTGCGTCTCTTTTGCTGTCTTGCATTAAGGGTTATTATTACCATCTTTCTAATTCCATATATATGCATTAGTATACTATATTGTTGTTTTTCCTTCTGGCTCACTTCACTCTATATAATAGGCTCCAGTTCCATCCACCTCAGTAGAACTGATTCAAATGTGTTCTTTTTTATGGCTGAGTAATATTCCATTCTTTGTAACTCTGCATTCAAATGGGAATATTTTTCCTTGTCTCCTTTGCTTTTTGCTTCTCTTGTTTTCACAGCTATTTGTAAGACCTATCCAGACAGACATTTTGCCTTTTTGTATTTCTTTTTCCTGGTGATGGTTTTTATTCCTGTCTCCTGTACAATGTCACAAACCTAGATAAGTTTCTTGAACTATATTTATTTTTGATGATCCTCAAAAATAAATGGATGTTAGTAATTTGATACCTGTTTCCTCTACCTTTTCTAAATGCAGTCTGAATATCTAGGAGTTCTCTGTTTATGTACTGTTGAAGTCTAGCTTGGAGAATTTTGAGCATTACTTTACTGGAGTGTGAGATGAATGCAATTTTATGGTAGTTTGAACATTTTTTGGTGTTCCCTTTGTTTGGGATTGGAATGAAAACTGACCTTTTGTAGTCCTGTGGCCACTGCTGAGTTTGTCAAATTTGCTGACATATTGAGTACAGCACTGTCATAGCATCATTTTTTTTAGGATTTGGAATAGCACAGCTAGAATTCCATCACTTCCACTAACTTTGTTTGTATTGATGTTTCCTAAGGCCCACTTGACTTTATTCTCCAGGGTGTCTGACTTTAGGTGAGTGGTTCCACCATTATAGTTGTGTGTGATCAATGAGTAAAGATGCAATATAATAAAATATGTTTCCAATCTTTGTATAAATTTTAGAAAGGGTGAATTAATACTGAGTGTGAACTTAATTTAGAAAGCAATATAGAAAATTTATCAACATTAAAAATATGTCATAATCAGGAAGTCCTTTAGTTAGTCTTATATCAGAAGGAATCTGTAAATTATAAATAGAGTTAATCCAAATTTTCTACTAAACCATTACTCTATATTGTTTTATATCTATTAAGCTATTATCATAGTTGAGATTTTATAGTACTAAAAAAAGTTCCTGTTAAAAAGTCAAATTTTAACAAAATCTGACATTAATTGGATTTATGATACTGAATCTGTTAACTGAATTGATTTTGTGTGTGTGTGCTACAATATTAACCTTGGAATCAAAGTTGGAGTCACTCACTATAACTTAAATCTGTCTCTGCTTTCACATGCTTTAAGTGATCTTTCTTGTTGCACAATCATATAACCAGGGAAAGATATATTAAATCTGATATTATTCAATGAAGTGAAATAAAGAGATTGCTAATAAAAACCTGAAAATCAGTAGGAAGGTAGCAACTATCCTAATTCTAGTTATTCTCCAAAGAATTTTTCCCTCCTCATTTCATGTTTAGCACAGAATCCAAGCAAATTATCTTAAGACTAGATGTGTGCACATGTGCAAGAGAATAACAGGAAACATACATTTTCATTTTCATCTAATTAATAGCATCAAATATGGTACCACCTTTGTGCTCATTTCTCAATGTGGAATCCAGTGAGACAGAATAAATTTGACAAAGGAAACGACACACTCACTATTGGTGTAATATACTACAACTACAAACTGGGAATTTGACTCTCATTTTGGCTGGAGTATATGAATATGGCTTAGCAGCAAGACTTGTAATCTGGTTCAGAGTAGTAATACACCATATATAATGTAATTTTTCAAAATGTGTTCACATGCCATTTGATCTTCACAGTCATTTTTTAGTTAAATAAATATTTTCTCTGAAGTTGATCCAGAAGACAGATTATAGTTAGGTCAATTAAAAACATAATAATAACAAAAATCCTACATTTCCACCATCCTTGTATCCCTAGCTTTAATTTATAGTATTACAAACCTTGTAGTTATATGTTGGGTTCATTGACCACCCAATTTCAAATCACAAAGGAGTCTGAGGTATTTGCAGGGTTCTTCAGTAAAACAAAAGCAATATTTACTCTTCTTTCTCCCTCTGCCAGTCTAGTGAAAATATACACTTGAGTATATGCATATGCAAATATGCACACACATAGCCTACAGAGCAAGAGAAGGTAATGGCACCCCACTCCAGTACTCTGGCCTGGAAAATCTAATGGACAGAGGAGCCTGTCCATGGGGTCGCTAGGAGTCAGACACGACTGAGCGATTTTACTTTCACATTTCACTTTCATGCATTGGAGAAGGAAATGGCAACCAATCCAGTGTTCTTGCGGGGAGAATCCCAAGGACAGGGGACCCTGGGTGGGCTGCCGTCTATGGGGTCGCACAGAGTCGGACACGACTGAAGAGACTCAGTGGCAGCAGCAGCAGCCTACAGAACATCTTTTAAAAAATGGGAAAGGGAGTTCCCTCTTAGTTGATACAGATTGGCAGGAACATGTCTTAGTGAATAGATCAAGCCTTTTGGGGAAGAAGAAAACGTTCCTACATTCTCATAGACATAGTGTCGTGGTGTATGCCAGTCCTCCACCATTGCTTCAGCAAGGTACCTTTGCAAAATGCACAGACTGCACTATCATAAGCAGGCTCACAGATATGAAGATCAGTCACTTCTTATCTTATGGTCAATGATAGCATGCGTACTATAAATAAAGGACAGAGCAAGGCGGGGAACTGTAAAATCGGAGCACTTTGTTAATCTAACTGACTGGTCCTTGAATAGGAGCAGGTACTCTTCTTGCAGTGCTCCTGTATCCAGTTCCTGTGATGAACAGGAAGGCCTTGACTGCATCAGCAGCTCCCCTCCCCATGGCAACCTGACTTACCAGCTGGGCTTTATCTTTGTTACTTTCCCTTATATTGCTTTTTCTTAATACACCTATTCCCCCACCTTATTTTCTTGACCATTTTACCTGTTCCCTGTTGGTTAAGGAGATAGGGACTTTTATCACACTTGCTGGAAAAGAAAAGAGATTAAACTGATCTGCCATCAAACTGACCCCTTGTTTCTTATTTGAGTGAGGATCACTCTAAGACATAGTGTTCATTGCTCAGTTGTGTCCAGCTCTTTATGACCCCATGGACTGTAGCCTGCCAGACTCCTCTGTCTATGGAATTCTCCAGGCAAGAAAACTGAAGTGAGTTGCCATTCCCTTCTCCAGGAGATCTTCCCAAGCCAGGGATTGAACCCAGATCTCCTGCATGGCAGGCAGATTCTTTACCATCTGAGCTAAAGATAGAGCAAAAGCTATTGATATAGTGGTTTTTATACTTAATTTTGCTCAGAAAATCTGAACTCCTGAATATTTAATTTGCCAGTGCCAGCCTTATAAGGGCAAAAGTGTCTTCTTCCTGAACTTGTGTTTCACAATGAAGGATTCTCATTTATTTTAGCCTTCGGAGCAACTACTCAGAATTTCTCCTTCCTAATTCTTACTAGATTATTAATTGCTTTTGAAGCAAAGCATCCCTGTTACTTTTCTAATGTATCCCCTGAAAACATTCAGATTGACACAACTGTTTCAGACAATTCTACTGTGCACTGCATGTACAAACTAGTCACTAATTAGTCACAGGGGAGGTGGCCAACTTAAAATGCAGGCAAGCCTTAAGATAGAAAAGATAATATGGTTCTATTGCTTTCTACATGGAGCTACTAGGCTTTTCCACTTCAGAAACTACTACCAAGGCTAAGTACCAGCTAAGAAAAATAGAGAAAGAATGAAGGTAAAGTCAGAAATTATAGTAGGGATATAACCACCAAGTATAGAAATCTAAAAGATATTAGATGATGCTATGAATAATTTAATGCCAACAAATTGGACAACCTAGATTACACTGATAAATTAGTGGATACATATAGATTACCAAACTGACTCTAAAACAGAAGATATCAAAAAGACCTAAAATAAGCAAAGAAATTGAATTGGTGATCAAAAATCTTCCAACAAAATTAACCCAGGATAAGACGGCTTCACTAGTGAATGCTACCAATTTTTTAAAGAATAAACACTAACTCTAGTGAATTTCTTTCAAAAAAAAATAGAATAAAATCTTTATAATTCATTCTGTGAAGCTAATGTTACTCTGATACCAAAGCCAAAGACAGTACAAGAAAAGGCAAATATAAATTAACAGTTCTTATTAAAATAAATGTAAACATCTTCAAAGCAATGATAGCAGACTGAATCCAGCTGCATATTAAAAGGATTATACACCATAGCTGAGTTGAATATGTCCAAGTGCTGAAATTCATAATCCTTATATTTCTAAGTAAGAGAATCAATAAACATAATACACTTTAGTAATGAAGAAATGAAACCACGTGGACATTCAATTGATCCAGAAAAAGCATTTGACTAATATAACACTTTTTCATGATTAAAAACAAAATACAGAAACCTAGGAATAGAGGAACATTTTCTCAAACAGATAGAAAGCTTTCATGAAAACCCACAGCTAGTATCATGCTCAATGGTTAGAAAGCTTTCCCTCTAATATGAAGAACCAGGCACGGATATTTTATCAATTCTGTTCAACATTGTATTTGAAGTTTTAGTCAGAGCCATCAGTGACAAAAACAGAAATAAGAAGCATTCAGATAAAATTGTTGTGATATAGGACTAAACAAAAGTTACTTAAACACAACATAAACATTACGGAGAGTGACTTCATAAAACAACAACAACAACAAATCTAATAATCCAAACAAACTGTTAAGAGAATGCATAGACAAGATATAAAGTGAGAAAACATTTTTCAAATTTTATACTTGACAACTTTTATCCAAAATATATGAAATAGCTCCCCAAATTAAGTAATAATAATAAATACCCCAACATAAAAATGAGTCAAATATTTCAACAGATATCTTACCAAAGAAGATATACAAATAATTAAAATATACAGGGACAACTACAGGAAAAGAAGCACAATAAATCATTAGAGAAAGATTTACTTAATCATAGCAAATGGGAAAATGCAGAAGAATCACTTCTATACACATCTTATGAGAAAGTGAAAAGGTAAAACCACCAATATGAAATGTTCTAACAGCTTTTAAAATGGGTAAAGCATACATGCACTTTATGATCTATATATTATATCCTAGAGAGAAAAGAAAGAAAATATACATATGAAAGCTGTATACAAAACTTTCAAACCTCTGTTTTTAATAGTTTTAAAATGGAGACAACATAAATATACATGAAAACATGAATAATATCAAGAAATATAAAATTTTTTTGTCCTACTTTCAAGCTAAAGCTAGTCAGGTAGTTTCATGGATGCTAGCCAGAGGCATCTAGATTCATGGATGCTAGCCAGTGACAAATAGAGTTAAGGGATTAGATCTGATAGACAGAGTGCCTGAAGAACTATGGACAAAGGTTCATAACATTGTTCAGAAGGCAATGACAAAGGCTATTCCCAAGAAAAAGAAATGCAAAAAGGCAAAACGGTT
The DNA here is from genome assembly GCA_007570785.1 of Antilocapra americana. Classification (NCBI taxonomy): domain Eukaryota; kingdom Metazoa; phylum Chordata; class Mammalia; order Artiodactyla; family Antilocapridae; genus Antilocapra; species Antilocapra americana. The sequence goes on from ML662442.1 coordinate 7,805,277, forward strand.
GTCGGAGGGGGCCTTACAAATAGCTGAGAAGAGAAGTGAAAGACAAAGGAGAAAAGGAAAGATAGATCCATTTGAAGGCAGAGTTCCAAAGAATAGCACAGAAAGATTAAAAAAGAAGCCTTCCCCAGTGATCAATGTAAAGAAATAGAGGGAAACAACATAACGGGAAAGACTAGAAATCTCTTCAAGAAATTTAGAGATACTGAGGGAACATATAGTGCAAAGATGGGCACGAAATGGAATGAACCTAAAAGATAGAGAAGATATTAAAAAGAGGTGGCAAGAAGACACAGAAGAACTATACAAAAAAGATCTTCATGACCCAGATAGTCATGATGGTGTGATCACTCACCTAGAGCCAGACATCCTGGGATGTGAAGTCAAGTGAGCCTTAGGAAGCATCACTGTGAACAAAGTTAGTGGAGGTAATGGAATTCCAGTTGAGCTGTTTCAGATCCTAAAAGATGAAATGATCTTATGAAAGTGCTGCACTCAATATGCCAGCAAATTTGGAAAACTCAGCAGTGGCTACAGGATTATAAAAGGTCAGTTTTCATTCCAATCTCCACACAAAGGCAATGCCAAATAATATTTGAACTACTACACAATTGCACTCATCTCACAAGCTAGCAAAGTAATTCTCAAAATTCTCCAAGCCAGGCTTCAATAATACATGAACCGTGAACTTCCAGGTGTTCATGCTGGATTTAGTAAAGGCAGAGGAATGAGAGATCAAACTACCAACATCTGTTGGATCATCAAAAAACAAGAGTTTCAGAAAAATATCTACTTCTGCTTTATTGACTATGCCGAAGCCTTTGACTGTGTGGATCACAAGAAACTGTGTAAAATTCTGAAAGAGATGGGAATACCAGACCACCTCACCTGCTTACTGAGAAATCTGTGTGCAGGTTAAGAAGCAACAGTTAGAACTGGACATGGAACAACAGACTGGTTCTAAATAGGAAAAGGAGTATGTCAAGGCTGTGTATTGTCCCCCTGCATATTTAACTTATATGCAGAACACATCATGCAAAATGCCAGGCTGGATGAAGTGCAAGCTGGAATCAAGATTGTTGGGAGAAATATCAAATAACTTCAGATACGCAGATGATACCACCGTTATGGCAGAAAATGAAGAATAATTAAAGAGCCTTTTGGTGACCATGAAAGAGGAGAGTGAAAAATTTGGCTTAAATTCAACATTCAAAAAAGTAATGTCGTGGCATCCCATCCCATCACGTCATGGTAAATAGATGTTTGGAAAACAGTGAAAACAGTTACAGACTTTACTTTTTTGGCCTCCCAAATCACTGTAGATGGTGACTGCAGCCATGAAATTAAAAGACGCTTGCTCCTTGGAAGAAAATCTATGATCAACCTAGACAGCTTATTAAAAAGTAGAGATGTGACTTTGCTGTCATAGGTCCATCTAGTCAAAGCTATGATTTTTCCAGTAGGCATGTGTGGATGTGAGAGCTGTAATATAAAGAAAGCTGAGCACCAAAGAATTGATGCCTTTGAACTATGGTGTTAGAGGAGACTCTTGAGAGTCCCTTGGACTGCAAGGAGATCCAACCAGTCCATCCTAAAGGAAACCAGTCCTGAATATTCATTGAAAGGACTGATGCTGAAGCTGAAACTCTAGTACTTTGGCCACCTGATGCAAATAACTGACTCATTCGAAAAGACCCTGATGCTGAGAAAGATTGAAGGCAAGAGGAGAAAGGGATGACAGAGGATGAGGTATGGTTGTTTGACATCACCGACTCGATGGACATGAGTTTGATCAAGTCTGGGAGTTGGTGACAGACAGGTATGACTGGTGTTCTGCAGTCCATGGAGTCACAAAGAGTCAGACACAACTGAGAAACTGTAGTGAACTGAGCCAGATATATGAAACTTCTGGCTCAGAGAAGTTTCTAAGACACAAATGTAGCCTGTCTTTTTTTTTTTTTTTTAAGTTTAGCTGGATATGTGTCACTTGCAACAAGTTGTCTAACCAACATAGAAGCTGACACCAGGAAAGGAATGTTGAAAGTGATATTCTTAATCTAAACTGAGTAGACTAATGGAAATTCCATCATCATGATTAGGAACTTGGTAGTCATGGCTTTTGATTTAATTATACTCTTTTGTGATGGGGAGCAGTGTATTACTATCACTCTTCCAAATGGTAAAGTGCAAAGACATTGGTGAAGTTCTGCCATCTTCTTATGCTGTATTTTCTAGAACTGTGCTGTAATAAATCAGATAAGAAGTAGCCAAAGAAGTATAGTCATATTGCTAAAAGAAATTTTAGCCACTAGAAATCTTAAAGGTAATACCTGAACTGAAACACTTTATACACAGGAAGGCCAAGACGTCTAGTCAATTGTAATAATATCCCCAAGAACAAAAAAGCACACACACACACACACAACTGTTGTCATTGATCAAGGTGGAACATAGAAGTACAAAAATTAAGTTCTCCAGTGAAGATCCAACGTTGAGGGGCATAAGAGAATGTCATTGGCCAATTATCACCTGAAAAACTTGTGGGCAAATACGCAGGGAAAGTGGTTGAGAAATGAAGAATGGGGCACGTATGTAGAATGATAGAATATAACACATGTATAGGGCTCTGACATCTTTTAAAATGTCCATTCAGTCACTAAAAATGAGTTAAAATATTTCATAGGCTACATTCTTGCTTTAGTATAGATCTAAATGTTAATGGGGTAAGATAATTTCAGACTTTCTCCCATTATGCCAAGGCAACCTCTTCAAGATTCTATCTATTGCTTGTAATCATAAACATATGAGCATTATAAACTTGCCATGTCACTTGGGAAATGAGATTATTTTTTATTTTAAAGATGACATTAAAAATATAGACTCAAAAAGGACAGAGGCAATGTTAACAAATAATTGAATCTCCAAAACACTTACAAAGACATAAGTAATCCACAATATTTCAGTAGAAAGAATCACAGTTCTATTATTTAAATTTATTATATGCAGTTCAGAGCATAATTGTTTTACCAAGTAGCTCTTGCTCAAGATGATGCTGCAATTAATTTATATTCTCTTAGAACACACAAACTGACAGATATGCCTCAGAAGCAAGACAAATGAAATCTTAAGAATATTTTCTGAAACTAAATGTTTACTGTAGTAAAGAATCCACATGCTAATGCAGGAGATGCAGGAAACACATGTTTGATCCCTGGGTTGGGAAGATCCCCTGGAGAAGGAAACGGCAATCCACTCCAGTATTCTTGTCTGGGAAATCCCATGAATAGAGGAGCCTAGTGGGCTACAGTCCATGGAATCACAAAGAGTTGGACATTACTGAGCAACTAAACAACAACAACAATGTGGTTACAGATTTTTGGTATATATTGAGCTATAAAACATAGGAAGATGTGACTTTTCATGTGACTTCACCCCAGTTCATTTAAAAAAATTTATTTTCATAAGATTGGTTCACATGGTCTCCCTGAGGCTAATTTATTTATAGAGAGCTAGCATAGGTAGAAAATGAAAGATGATAAGTAGAAGAGGATTATAGTTGATGTGTAGGTAAGTCATTTATAGCTTACTTTGAAAATCCATTCTCATAAATAGAATTCATTAATATCACTATCATCCCCTTCTCCTGAGCTCAATACATACAAAGTAATGTTGTTTCTTCTCTGTATATTTTGCTTCCCTTGTCTTTTCTTTCCTATCTTGTTTCCCTCCACTCCTCAGCTTGCACCATTTCAATCACACTACTCATGTATCCTGCTTCTCATCCTACATACCCACAGCTGCTACCCTGATCCACACTCTCATCATTACATAGCCAGGCAAGTATTTCAACTCTTAACTGGTTCCATTGTTGCATATACCTTTTCAGATTTAGCCCCTACTGATTTTTCCTAAATAAACTTGCAAATAATAGTGGCATGTAGTTAAAAATACTCATTTTAATGTTGTTTAAAAATGATGATAGTAAGATCTATAATAAATAAAGAGATAGTGGTAATGAAAAATGTTTCTCCAAGGTGGGCCAGAAATTTATTGCACAAAATTATATCAAAAATTTTGTAAACCTGTACATTTTATGTTCATCTTTAATACTCTCCTTATATTATATTCATACAACTTTTAATAAACTCAAAACATTTTGTCATCGCTTAACACTTATTTGTGAGAAATATAAATTCAACACAAATTGCCTACCAAAATAATTACCATGGCCTTGCTTCCAACTTGTTTGGTTATCCTGGGTGAAACTGCCTTCTTTTTTATTGATTTCTATCTTTAAGAATCTCTTTCATACTGAGAATTCAGGATTGAAAGACTAACTTGGCTGAGGTTTACATATCACTTCTCCTCAAATTGATTCTCAGGAACAAAGTTTCAACACAATCTCTATAGAGTATATAACAAAGAATACAGAAACAGATGAAATACTTTAAAAGTCATAGTTGTTACTTTAATTTCTGTAATATATTCAATTCATTTTATTTAGACATAGTTGAAAGATAACCCACTTGCATTGTGTGTTCCTCTACTGATCCAATTGTTAAAATGATTTTTATCCATAAATAAATCTATGAGAACATTTAAAAAATGAAAGCATTCTCATCGTTTCAAATTTTTTACATTATAAAATATACATAAAATATAAATTCACTTCTATCTAATTTTAATCTGCTATAAGTTATGCAGACAACACCACCCTTATAGCAGAAAGTGAAGAGGAACTAAAAAGCCTCTTGCTGAAAGTGAAAGAGGAGAGTGAAAAAGTTGGCTTAAGGCTCAAGATTAAGAAAACTAAGATCATGGCATCTGGTCCTATCACTTCATGCGAAATAGATGGTGAAACAGTGGATAAAGTGTCAGACTTCATATTTTTGGGCTCCAAAATCACTGCAGATGGTGATTGCAGCCATGAAATCAAAAGACGCCTACTCCTTGGAAGGAAAGTTATGGCCAACCTGGGTAGCATATTGAAAAGCAAAGACATTACCTTGCCAACAAAGATTTGTCTAGCCAAGGCTATGGTTTTTGCAGTAGTCATGTATGGATGTGAGAGTTGGACAGTGAAAAAGGCTGAGCGCCGAAGAATTGATGCTTTTGAACTGTGGTGTTGGACAAGACTCTTGAGAGTCCCTTGGACTGCAAGGAGATCTAACAAATCCATTCTAAAGGAGATCAGTCCTGGGTGTTCATTGTTTTGAAGGACTGATGTTGAAGCTGAAACTCCAATTCTTTGGCCACCTCATGAGAAGCATTGACTCACTGGAAAAGACCATGATGCCTGGAAGGATTGGGGGCAGGAGGAGAAGGGGAAAACAGAGGATGAGATGGCTGGATGGCATCACCAACTAGATGGGCATGGATTTGGGTGGTGTCCGGAAGCTGGTGATGGACAGGGAGGCCTGGCGTTCTGTGGTTCATGGGGTCGCAAAGAGTCGGAGACAACTGAGCGACTGAACTGATAGGTTAGAAAAAGCTAAATATCTGATACTCTCAAAGAAGGCAAAGAGAAAAAAATAAAAATCATGTTCAAGGATGATACCTTAGAAACACGCTGAGGAAAACATTTGAGAAAAAGATCTATTTTCAGTAGATAAAATTATACCATACTTTGCTAAATTAGGATACAGACTTGGAATGTAAGGGAAAAACACTGCAATTATTTTATATATTTTGAATTTCTCTCATGTCACTGGCAAAATTTAACAAAATGTCAACTAAAGTTAGCATTCTGGCAGATGATTTTTCTATCAATCACATGAATACATGCACCATTTGTGGTGTTAGTTCAGTTCGTTCAGTTGCTCAGTATGTCCGACTCTGTGTGATCCCATGGACTGCTGCACACCAGGCCTCCCTGTCTTTCACTAACTCCCGTAGCTAGCTCAAACTCATGTCCATCATATCGGTGATACTATCTAACCATCTCATCTTCTGCCATCCCCTTCTCCTCCTGCCTGCAGTCTTTCCCAGAATCAGGGTCTTATCCAGTGAGTCAGTTCTTTGCATGAGGTGACCAAAGTATTGGAGCTTCATCTTCAGCATCAGTCCTTCCAATGAATATTCAGGACTGATTTCATTTAGGATGGACTGGTTGGATCTCTTTTCAGTCCAAGGGACTCTCAAGAGTCTTTTCCAACACCACAGTTCAACAGCATCAAATCGTTGGTGCTCAGCTTTCTTCTGCAAAGAGAAGGACAGCAGACACTTCTGGATATTACACTAAAATACAGTTCAGAGGGATGTACTGTGTCAACAAGAAAATAATCAAAATATATAAAGTGGCAAGGTGATTATAGCTCAGAACAGGACAGAAAAAGAATGAAGCTTAAATCCTTTCATCATATCTTGTTTTCCATGTGTTTGAAAATATGTATAAAGAAACTTCGTTCATACCCTTGATTTCTTACCCAGATCTGATAAAGTAAATCTTCATCAAACTATTCTTAAAAGAGACTAATATATTAGGAGATGTATTGTTGGGCCAAATCCATTACTAAATGTGTTGTGGATGTTCCCACTGAGTAGGAAATATAAACAGATAAAAGTATTTTTCTGCTAATTAATTTAGATGTTTGTAGAAAACAAATGGTTTATAAGCACCAAACTGTTATTTTATACAATATGTCCTATCTTCTTCTAGAAATACAGACAACTTGTTATCAAGTTATTTATGGAATAAGTCCAGGGATGGTTTTAGATGACTGTGTACTTACAACATTCTGGTTTTATTTTTTTTATTTTTATTTTTTTTTTAATTTTTATTATTGTTTTAGCCATACATTGTTATGATATCACCATGGGTTTACATGTGCTTCCCCTCCGGGTCCCCCCTCCCTCCTCCCTCCCCCCCGGGAATTCTCGCTGCACCAGTCCCGAGCATCAATCCTGGGCTGGCGATTGATTAGACACATGACAATTAACATGCTTCAATGCCCTTCTCCCATCTCATCCCACCCTTACCCTCATCCACAAAGTCCACAAGTCTATTCTATACATCTGCGTTCCTTTTGTTGTCTCCCATGTTGGGTTCTCATTACTGTCTTTCTAAATTCCATATATATGTGTTAATATACTGTATTGTTGTTTTTGCTTCTGGCTTACTTCACTCTGGAAAGCTGTGGTACATATACACAATGGAATATTACTCAGCATTAAAAAAAAATTCATTTGAAGCAATTCTACTCAGATGGACGAAACTGGAACATTCTGGTTTTAGATGATAACTCTTTACTAATTAACTCAACCATCTTCCTTAAGAATATGCCAATGCCTGGATCTGTAAGTAAATAGCATACACACATGCATACACACCTCCTTCAGACGGAAGCTCCATTACTTCTTTCTCATTTCCACTAAAGGATGTTTTCTTTGATTAACCCTCAGTTGATTTCAGTACACAGTTTTGAAACCCATCTGGAATAGTCAGAAGTCTCTCACTGAGCTCATCATATCTTATTCTGGACTCACAAATTTCATCGCTCTCCCAAAAAAATTAGGTATTCATGTCTTCAATTTCTAGATTGGATTTTTTTTTAATTTAAGAAAACTATATAATGTGAATTTCTTCTGTCATATGAACATAAAAATATAAAACTATTTTAATAATTTGAGTTAAGATACTCTTGCTTTCACCATCATGTGATTTGTTGTGTTTAATTATCCTATAAAATGAATTAGACTTTTATTTTTAACTCTGAATATTTGTACACACATGTATATAAGTACCTGTAATGGGCTTATTGGTAGCCCTGAAAAAGATATTTCTGCATGTAATTTCAAAGCTCTGTGACTATTTTTATTTTAGAAAGGAGCTTGCATTAAAAAATATGTATGTATGTATAATATATTCATATTTAGCCACACCATGCAGCTTGTGATATCTTAGTTCCTCAACCAGGGATTGAACCTGTGACCGGTGCATTGGGAGAGTGGAGTCTTAACCACTGGAATGCCAAGGACTATGAAGTACATGTGACTATTTCCTTTGAGTCCAAAAGACTTAATTAAGAATTGTGATAGGAAGAGATTATCCTAGCAGTATATAGATAGGACCTAAAACATGATCCTCCTTATACTATAAGGCAGAGGCTGATTTCATAGAGAAACAGAGGAGGAAGCCATATGGCTACAAGGAAAGAAATTGGAATGATTTGACCAAGTCAAAGAATGTCAGCAGCCACTAACAGCTCAAAGAGGCAAAATGCAAATTCTTTCCTATATCCTTCAAGAGTGGGCTTAAACCTGCCATAATTTGAGAAGTCTAGCATCCAGGGCTGTGAGATAATAAATTTCTGCTGTTTAAAGCCACTAAGCTTGTGATAATTTGTTATAGGAGCCTCAGGAAATTAACACAGTAACTTGAAAATAAAAAGATTATGGAATTGTCACACATTTGGTACCAGTAGTATAAAATTAAAGAGCAAAAGAGTATGAAAATGTTCAACACTTAGTATTTACAACTCACAAACATCTATTAACACATATCATGTACATAGCTCTGTGACAGCCACCCCAAAGATAAATAACATGATCTTTTCTCTTCAGAATCTCAAGTAATAGTGCATGGCCCATCTATACCTTATGCAAGAAATAGCTAGAAGGCAAACACCAAGCTTCAACAAATTAAGAAGCACACAGAAACTCCATTGAAAAGGACTTTTGGACAGTCTGGTGTGATGGAAAAAGTATGGGTTTTAAACCCAAGCTCTTCTTATAACTGGCTGACCAAACATAAGTAAAATATTTATTTTTTTAGCTTGTATATCCTCACTGATAAAACTAGTCAAATGGTATTTAGGTTTAAAATTGTGATGAGAGCAAATGGGTTAATCTATATACCTCAAATATATTTTGCCTCAATATCTCCTATTCATGTAATACCAGACCATTATACCTACACCCCCATCTGCAAACTCTTCACTGGTTGCTTTATTTTTGAATGGCTAGTTCATTTCATTTTCCCTAGAAATATACCAGTTTTAACACTGAAAATCTGATGTTCAGGGAACTCTCTTAATCCTAGGAGAAGTAGAACATTTGGTCTACTCTGTGTTTTATGGTCACTAAAGACACGGGCCTCGATGATGATCCTGGCACTCATGCCCTTTTATTATACTCATGGAATCTGATTCAGCGTGTTGACTCAACTCACCAATAGAAAACAATCAGACAAATGTCCTGGGACTTCCAACCCCAAGCATTTAGAGCTTGTTAGCATTTGAATTTGTGGTGCTTTCTGGAAACCCACAGCTGTGAGAAGTTTGGCCAGTTTTCTGGGGAAAATATAAGGAGACTGTGCACAGAAAGATATATAGTCAAGGATGCCTTGAGGCAGTATGAAGAATGAGGAAATTCCAATCCACCCAGTGTTTCTGTTGAGCCTCTGATGATTCCAGGCTGAGCCACCATTTGACTATAAGTAACTTGGCAATCCCAAGTGATATAGACTGAATCCAGTTAGCACATAAGAGGTAAGGGATAATATAGTGTGCATTGCTTTTAGCTACTAAATTATGTGATTATTTGCTTTGGAGCAGTAGATAAGTAAAATATTCACTGTTTGTTTGTTTTATTTTGTGTGTGTGTGTTCACAAAACAATCATCTATGACAATCCTCCTATGACATTGGTTCTTTGTTTCTCTTCTGTGTACTTGCTGAAAAATTGATTTCAAACTGATTGTCCACAGTTGAATTTAAGAAGTCCTTACTGTTGTTTGTTGATATTTTTGCAGAAGATATACCACTTACTCTGAATATCTTGTAAACAACATCTGGCTTTTGCCTGAGGGGCCAGAACAGACCTGAATTTTGAGCAGAGCAACAGGAAAGTCTTCTCTCCTCTTCTATGAGGTATAATAATGCCTGAAAACTCAAAGATTTGTGGTTTGATCTGTGCCAAATATTTCAGTTAAGTTCCTTTCCCCGAAGGAGCTCAGTCTAGCTCACCAGATCAAAGGAGAAACAAATACCACATTCTAGCTTTGTCATCTTTGGCCTCTCAAATCTTCCACCTATGAAAAGTCCTCTACATTGCAAAAACAGCAAAAGGAAAGCTCTTAAACACAACAAGGAAAAGAAACAATAAGCACATGTAATTGTAGTTGAATAATGGTCCTCAAAATATGTGTACATCCTAATATTTTGGAAACTAAAAATATTACTCCATGCAACAAAAAGGATTTTGCCCACCCACATGGCTAAGTAAAGGATACTGAGATGGGAGTTCTTCCTGTGGGCCTGACATAGTCACAATTGTCCTAGTGAAAGGGATACAGCATCAGAATAAGAGAAGAGAATGTGATGATAGATGAGAATTAAAAGCATTGAAGATGAAAGAAGGGTCCACAAGCTGTTAGAAGCTGGTAAATTCAAGGCAAGGCAGATTTTCCCTGCCAGAGCCTCCAAAGAGAACTAATCCTAAGGACACATTGAGTTTAGCCCAGGAAAACTTATTTCAGACTTCTGACATCCAGAAATATAAGGGAATAAACTTGTGTTGTTTTCAGTTTATAGTAATTTGTTACAGCATGAACAGTAAACTAGTACAGTAAAGGCATGAATGATTACAGGTTGATGACTGCACTACCAGCAGCAAGTCTAAAGGTGTTTGGCTACAGTTGCATAAAAGTACCTGAGCCAGGACAAAAAGTAATGAGTCTATAATTTTTCATATTAAATTTCATCTCTTGATTTGTGATGATGATGGTCTGTAATGAAGATCTTGGCTTCTTTGAGTCATCCTATGGCCAGGTCAGTCAGTCAGTTCGGTTGCTCAATCGTGTCCGACTTTTTGTGACACTATGGACTATAACACGCCAGGCCTTCCTATGCATCCTCAGCTCCCAGAGTTTACTGAAACTCATGTCCATTGACTCGGCAATGCCATTCAACTATCTCATGCTCTGTTGTCCCCTTCTCCTCCTGCCTTCAACAAGAGCCCTTCCAATGAATATTCAGGACTAATATCCTTTAGGATGGACTGGATGGATCTCCTTGCAGTCCAAGGGACTTTCAAGAGTCTTCTCCAGCATCACAGTTCAAAATCATCAATTCCTTGGTGCTGAGCTTTCTTTATGTTTGAACTCTCACACCCATCCATGACGACTGGAGAAATCATAGCTTTGACTAGAGAGACCTTTGTTTGAAAAGTCATGTCTCTGCTTTTTAATATTCTGTCTAGCTTGGTCATAGCTTTTCTTCCAAGGAGTAAGCATCTGTTTTTTTTTTTTTTTTTCTTCATTTAGCAAACACTTCAAACACCATGTGTGTGTGTGTGTGTGTGTGTCTGTGTGTTTTATTTACTTAATTTTCTTTATGTTATCATGTTAGTTTTGCTGTACATTGACATGAATCTGCCATGGGTATACATATGTTTCCCTTCCAGAACCCCTCTCCCACGTCCCTCCTGATTCTCTCTCTCTGGGTAATCCCAGTGCACCAGCCCTGAGCACCCTGTATCAAGCATCAAACCTGGGCTGGTGATTCATTTCACGTATGACAATTTACATGTTTCAATGTCGTTCTCCCATATCATCCCACCCTAGCCCTCTTCCACAGAGTCGAAAAGACTGTTCTATACATCTGTGTTTCTTTTGCTGCTCGAATACAGGATTGTCTTTACCATCTTTCTAAATTCCATATATATGCATTAGTATACTGACTTGTTGGTTTTCCTTCTGGCTTACTTACTCTGTATAATAGGCTCCAGTTTCGTCCACCTCAGTAGAACTGATTCAAATATATTCTTTTTAATGGCTGAGTAACATTCCATTGTGTATATGTACCACGGCTTTCTTATCCATTCGTCTGATGATGGACATCTAGGTTGCGTCCATGTCCTGGCTATTGTAAACAATGTGGCGATGAACATTGGGGTACACGTGTCTCTTTCAATTCTGGTTTCCTCTGTGTGTAGGATCAGCAGTGGGATTGCTGGGTCATATGGCAGTTCTATTTCCAGTTTTTTTAAGGAATCTTCACACTGTTCTCCATAGTGGCTGTACTAGTTTGCGTTCCCACCAACAGTGTAAGAGGGTTCCCTTTTCTCCACATCCTCTCCAGCATTTATTGCTTGTAGACTTTTGGATGGCAGCTATTCTGACTGGTGTAAAGTGGTACCTCATTGTGGTTTTGATTTGCATTTCTCTGATAATGAGTGATGTTGAGCATCTTTTCATGTGTTTGTTAGCCATTTTTACGTCTTCTTTGGAGAAACGTCTGTTTAGTTCTTTGGCCCACTTTTTGATTGGGTCATTTATTTTTCTGGAATTAAGCTGCAGGAGTTTCTTGTATATTTTTGAGATTAATGGTTTGCCCATTGCTTCATTTGCTATTATTTTCTCTCATTCTGAAGGCTGCCCTTTCACCTTGCTTTTAGTTTCCTTTGTTGTACAGAAGCTTTTAATTTTAATTAGGTCCCACTTGTTTATTTTTGCTTTTATTTCCAATATTCTGGGAGGTGGAGCATAGAGGATATTGCTTTGGTTTATGTCGGAGAGTGTTTTGCCTATGTTTTCCTCTAGGAGTTTTATAGTTTCTGGTCTTATGTTTAGATCTTTGATCCATTTTGAGTTTATTTTTGTGTATAGTGTTAGAAAGAATCCCATTCACCATCAAAACAAAAAGAATAAAATACTTAGGAGTATATCTACCTAAAGAAACAAAAGACCTATATATAGAAAACTATAAAACACTGATGAAAGAAATCAAAGAGGACACAAATAGATGGAGAAATATACCGTGTTCATGGATTGGAAGAATCAATATAGTGAAAATGAGTATACTATCCAGAGCAATCTATAGATTCAATGCAATTCCTATCAAGCTACCAGAGGTCTTTTTCAGAGAATTAGAACAAATAACTTCACAATTTGTATGGAAATACAAAAAAACCTCAAATAGTCAAAGAAATGTTGAGAAAGAAGAATGGAACTGGAGGAATCAACCTGCCTGACTATAAGCTATACTACAAAGCCACAGTCATCAAGACAGTATGGTACTGGCACAAAGACAGAAATATAGATCAGTGGAAATATAGATCAGATAGAAAGCCCAGAGATAAATCCATGCACCTATGGACACCTTATCTTTGACAAAGGAGGCAAGAATATACAATGGAGAAAAGACAATCTCTTTAACAAGTGGTGCTGGGAAAACTGGACAGCCACTTGTAAAAGAATGAAACTAGAACACTTTCTAACACCATACACAAAAATAAACTCAAAAAGCATCTTTTAATTTCATGGCTGTAGTCACCATCTGCAGAGATCTAAGGTCAGGTAATTGTTCCTTATTTCCAAAAGTAAGCCAAGTACTAAAATTTTTAGTTTTTGCCTCACTTCCTTTATAAGAGAGTCAGCTCTGATATTCAATAAGAAGTCAGTCTAATTAAGTCTGGTTCATATACATAGGAGCTCAGATATATATATTTCTTTTTCCTCAGACTTTGGCTACCTGCCCTGTTTATAGCTCTTGAGAGAGGAAGTGATTAAGTCCTTTATATTCTGTTTTGCCAGCTTAAAACAATAGGCAAGTAGCCAGTAACTCAGAAATATACTTGTTTAGTGAATTGGCAGGGGACTTCACCTCTTTAAAGAAGCCCAAGAAGGCTGTTGTGTTTTTCATAAGTAAGCCTGATTGCAGAAGCACAATATGTTTTGATGCAAAGGCAGCTGTTTCTTGCCAGGAAGACCAGCTTATCTTATGCAAAGAAGAGAATGTAATTTATTCCTCTTAATATGTTAATTGAAATTAATTTTAAAATTACATTATAAATGATAATCCTATCCATCTACAATCAACATTATTACACTGTTTATCAAGTTTTCTCTTCTATTAGACCCTAAGCTTAGATATGTGTTATGTAAGCATGCAAATTTTCACAAGTCAGAATCTAGTCTAGATAACAAATATATGCAGATTTTCTAAAGTCCTTTCCAAGTAGAAACAGAGGGACAGAGGGTATTGGTTACATTCCAGAATCTGGATGCCTAGTGTTAAGTCTTCACTACCATGTATTCACTGTGTGATCTCCAGCAATCTGCTTCACCAGAATCTTGTTTCTTCTCCTGTAATATCAGGCCAATAATACTATTTGTTTTATAGGAATGTTATAATAATTGTATTTGTTAATTTTTTTAAATAGCTTAGAACACTGTGTAGACCTTGGATATTTAAATTAAAAATAAAGACTGAAAAAAAATAAGGCAGAAATTGCAAAAAAAAAAAAAATTAGGATTATCAAGATTGTTAGTTGTATCCCAAAACAGACATGGCTATCAACAAGAATCATTTGACTACAGTACATAGAAACCATTGTTTCACTACTTCAACTCACAAGGAAATAGTCCCCAAAATCAAACAGCAAAAAATATAGTCATCAGTGACTGAACAATAATTGTAAGATTAAAATCAGAATTTTTCTTTCTGAATGTTATAGACTTTTGTCTTTGATTCTTTTGGAATGTTTTATAATTTTCCCTTAACAGATTGGCTTTGTTTTTCATATCCTTTACAGAAAATTACTACTCAGTTTTCACTCTGCATGACATTAAATCACCCCAACAGGGTAACTGAAGTAACTGTTTCACAGGGAAAAACTTGTATAAGTGTACTTTGGGCCAGATTTTTCTTTCAGTTTCATTAAAATCTGTAAACACTGGGAAGATAGACAGGAAAGGTATTCCTGGACTATCCACACAAAAACTATCATTCAGTTTCATAATGGTAAGCTTTTGAATATAACTTCTGACTGTTAAAAGGAAATTTTCAATTTGATTCTCTAAGCTGGAGAATAAATTAGAAATATGAATCTTTCTATGGATTTAATATATTTAATAATTTTCAACTTGCAAAATGACTTAGGTGTTTTAAGTGACAAAGTAGGAGGAAAGAAATGCAGCCCGTGGTATATTTAAATAAGAATAACTACTTTCATTTTCTAATAAAAAAGTCATCATGAAATCAAAATATCAATTATATATACTAATAAAAAAGGAACAAATTGAAAAAAATGAATACTATGAAACTATTAAATATGGCCATTGGAATCTATATAACAGAATGCTGGATGTCTTAACCAAGGGAGTGTAGTGAATACATATCTCAACATAATAAATCCTATGTGCAATAAACTCACAGCTAACATCATATCCAATGGTGAAAAGCAGAAAGCATTTAATATAATATCAGGAACAAGAGACTCTTTCCAGTTTTACTCAATATAGTATTGCAAGTCCTAGCGACAAGAATCAAACAGAAAAGGCATCCATATTAGAAAGGAAGAAGTAAAACTGTCACTCTTTTCATAATATATAATACTTGCTATACAGAAACTCTTAAAGACCCCACCAAAATACTACCAGAATTAATAAGTAAAATCAGTAAAATTGGAGGATAAGAAATTTAATATACATGAATCTATTGTGCTTCTATACACTAATAAAAAGCTATCAGGAAGAAAAATGAAGAAAACAAACCCATTTATAATTGCATAAAAAACCTAGGACCTAACCGAACTCTGGAGGTATAAGATCTGCACTCTGAAACCTGTAAGATATTCATGAAAGGAACTGAAGATGATACAAATGAATGTAAAGGTATGCAATGCTCATGGATTGGAAGAATCGGTATTGTTAAAATAATCATGATACCCAAGACAATCTACAAATTCAATACAAACCCTGTCATTACCAATGGAAATTTAAACTGAAATAGAGTAAATAAGCCACAAATTTATACAAAACAAGGCCTCAAAACAACCAAAGCGGTTTTGAGAACAAAATAACAAAATTGGAGATACCACACTCTCTGACTTCAGACTATACTACAAAACTACAATAACCAAGAGTGCAGTACTGGTACAGAAAAAGACATATTGATACATGAAACAGTATAAAGAGCCCAGAAATTAACTTATGTACTTGTGATCAATTCATCTATGACAAAGTAGGAAAGAATATACAATGGGGAAAATATAGCTTCTTCAATAAAGGGCATTAAGAAAACTGCAAAACTACAAGCCAAGGAATGAAACTGGAAAACTTTGTCATACCAATATAAACTCAAAAATGTGTTAAAGATTTGAACATAAGATCTGAAACTCTACACTTCTAGCAGAAAACATAGGCAGCATGCCCTTTGGCATAGGTTGTAGCAATAAGTTTTTGGATTTGTGTCCTCAGGCAAGGAAAACAAAAGCCAAAAAAAGAAACAAATGGAACTCATTAAACTAAACAAACAAACAAACAAAAAAGATGCACAGCAAAGGAAACCACCAACAAAACTAAAGGCAAACACTGAATGGGAGAAGCTATTTGCAAATGATATATCAGATAAGAGGTATATGTTTAAAATATACAGACAATTCATACAACTCAGAAAGCAAACAATCCAACCAAACACAAAAATGGGCAGAGGGCCTGAATAGACATCTGGTGGCTCAGACAGAAAAGAATTTGCCTGCAATGCAGAAGTCCTAGGTTGAGTCCGTGGGTCAGGACAATCCCCCGGAGAAGGGAATGGCACCCTATTCCAGTATTCTTGCCTGGAAAATTCCATGGACAGAGGAATCTGGTGGGTTACAGTTCATGGGGTCACAAAGAGTTGGACATGGCTGAACTACTAACACACAAACACACACACAAAGAAGGCATACACTTGTCAATGCATGCATGAAGAGAGGCTCCACATCACTAATCGTCCAGAAAAAAAAAAAAAAATCAAAACCACAATGAGGTATCACCTCACACCTATCAGAATAGTTATTATCAAAAAGATAACAAATAACAAATGTGATAATAACATGGTAAAAAGGGAATCCTTATGCCCTGTTGATAGGATAGTAAATCAGTGCAGCCACTACTAAAAACAGCATGGAAGTTTGTCAAAAAATTAAAACTAGAAGTATCATACAATCCAGGAATTTCTCTTCTGGGTATTAACCTGAAGAAAAGAAAAACACTTTCAAAAAGATATATGCATTCCATTGTTCGCAGTAGCATTTTGCAAATACCAAGTTATGGAAGCAACACAAATGTACATGGATGAAAGGTGTGATACACAAACAGATACACACACACACACCGGAATGTTTCTCAGACATAAAAAGAAAGAAATCTTGCCATTTACAAAAACATAGATGGTTAGAGGGGTATTATACTGAGTGAAATAAGCTAGAAAAACACAAATACCAATGATCTCACATATATTTGGAACCTAAAAAAATAAATCAAACACAAAAACAAACAAACAAAATAAAATCAGACCCATAGATACCGAGAATAAATAGATAGTTGTCATAAGGAAGATAAGTGAGGTATGGATTAGATAAGTGAAGAGGATTTAGAGATACAAACTTTCAACTAAAATAAACCATGGGTATGTAGCATCTAGAATAAGGCCAATAATACTATAATATCATTGTATGGATACAGAAGGTTAGTAGATTTACTATGGTGATCATATCATATGCTGTTGCTGCTGTTCAGTTGATGAGTTCTCTCAGACTCTTTTTGACCCCATGGACTGCAGCTTGCCAGGCTCCTCTATCCACTGACTCTCAAGGAGTCAGCTCAAATTCATATCCATTGAGTTGCGATGCTATCTAAACATCTGATCCTCTGCCACCCTATTCTCCTTTTGCTTTCAACCTTTCCCAGCATCAGAGTTTTTTTCAACGAGTCAGCTGTTTGCATCACATTGTCAAATTATTGGAGCTTCAGCTTCAGCATCACTCTTTTCAATGTATATTTAGGGTTGATTTCCTTTAGGATTGACTGGTTTCACCTCCTTGCCATACAAGAGACTTCTCTAGTACTACAATTCGAAAGTATCAATTTTTTGGCACTCAACTATCTTTATGGTCCAACTCTTGCATCTATACATGGCTACTGGAAAAGCCATAACTTCAAATATAAGGACTTTTTGATTATAAAAAGTGATATCTCTCCTTTTTAATATGCTATCTAAGTTTGTCAAAGCTTCTCTTCCAAGGAGCAAGTGTCTTTTAATTTCATGGCTGCAGTCACCAACCTGAGTGATTTTGGAGTCAAAGGAAATAAAACCTGTCACTGCTTCTGCTTTTTCCCATATTTATTTACCAAAAAATGACAGGACCAGATGCCATGATCTTAGTTTTTTCAAAGTTGAGTTTTAAGCCAGCTTCTTCACTCGCCTCTTTCACTTTCATCAAGATGACCTTTAGTTCCTCTTCACTTCTTACTATTAAAGTGATATCATCTGCATTATCTGAGGATGCTGAGATTTCTCTAGGCAAGCTTGTGATTCATCCAACATGACATTTTGTATGACATATTGTGCTTAAATGTTAAACATGCAGATTGACACTCTATAGCCTTGTCATACTCTTTTTCCAACTTTGAAACAGTCCTTTGTTCCATATCCAGTTCTAACTGTTGCTTCTTGACCTGCATACAGGTTTCTCAGGAGGCAAGTTAGGTGGTCTGGTATTCTCGTCTCTTTAAAAATTTTCCACAGTTTGTTGTGGTCCACACAATCAAAGGCTTTAGTATAGTCAATGAAGCAGAAGTAGATGTTTTTCTGAAATTTCCTTGCTTTCACTATAACCTAACAAATGTTGGCAATTTCATCTCTGATTCCTCTGCCTTTTCTAAGCTCAGCTTGCACATCTGGAAGTTCTTGGTTCATATACTGTTGAAAGCTTTAAAAATTTTGAGCATAACTTTTTTAGCATGTGAAATGAGTACAGTTTTATCTTAGTTGGAACATTTCTTGGCATTGCCCTTCTTTTGAATTGGAATGAAAACTGACCATTTCCAGTCTTGTGGCCACTGCTGAGTTTTCCACTGACAAACTGAGTGTTGCATTTTAACAGAATCATCTTTTAGGATTTTAAAGAAGCTCATCTGGAATTCCATCACCCCCACTAGCTTTGTTCATTGTAATGCTTCCCAAGGCACACTTGAGTTCAAGATGTCTGATTCTAGGTGAGTGATCACACCATCATGGTTATCTGGGTCATTAAGACTTTTTTGTATAGTTTGTCTGTGTATTCTTGCCACCTCTTCTTAATATCTTCTGCTTCTGTTAGGTCCATACAATTTCTGTCCTTCAGCATGCACATCATTGCATGAAATGTTCCTTTGATATCTCCAATTTTCTTTCAGAGATGTCTAGTATTTCCCATTCTATTGTTTTCCTCTATTTCTTTGCATTATTCATTTAAGAAGGCCTTCTTGTCTCACTTTGCTATTCTCTGGAATTCAATTGAGTATATCTTTCCCTTTCTCCTTTGCCTTTCACTTCTCTTTCCTCAGCTATTTGTAAGGTCTCCTTAGACAACTACTTTGCCTTCTTGAATTTCTCTTTTGGGGGGTATGGTTTTGGTCACTGTGTCTTGTACAAAGTTATCAACCTGTGTCCTATTTCCTCAGGAACTCTGTCTACCAGATCTGTTCCCTTGAAACTATTTGTCACCTCCATTGTATAGTCATCAGCTCAGTTAAGTTGCTCAGCCTTTTCTGTCTCTTTGGGACTCCATTGACAGCATCATGCCAGCTTCCCTGTCCTTCACCATCTCCTGGAGCTTGCTCAGACTCATGTCCACTAAGTCAAGGATGCCATCCAACCATCTCATCCTCTGTTGTCCTCTTCTCCTCATACCTTCAATCCTTGCAAACATCAGGGTCTTTTCCAATGAGTCAGCTCTTTGCATTATTTGGCCAAAGTATTGAAGCTTCAGCTTCAACATCAATCCTTCCAATGAATATTCAGGATGGATTTCATTTAGGACTCACTGGCTTGATCTCTTTGCTGTTCAAGGAACTCTCAAGAATCTTCTCCTGAAAGATCAGTTCTTCAGTGCTCAGCTTTATTTATGGTCCAACTCTCACTTTTGTGCACAACTACTGGAAGAACAATAGCTTTGACTATATGGACCATTGTCAGCAAAGTGATGTCTCTGCTTTTTAATACACTGTCTAGTTTCATCATAGCTTTTATTCCAAGGAGCAAGGGTCTTTTAATTTCATGGATGCAGTCTCCATCCACTGTAATTTTGGCTCCCCAAAAAAAAAATATGTCACTGTTTCCAATGTTTCCCAATCTATTTACCATGAAGTGGTGGGATTGGATGCCATGATCTTAGTTTTATCAATGCTGAGTTTTAAACCAGCTTTTTCACTCTCCTCTGTCACCTCATTAAGAAGCTCTTTAGTTCCCCTTTTCTTTCTGCCATAAGGATGGTGTCATTTGCATATCTGAGTCCATCGATATTTCTCCCTGCAATTCCGGCTTAGGCTTCATCCAGCCTGGGATTTTGCATGATGTACACTGCAACTAGTGTGACAATGTACAGCCTTGACATACTCCTTTCCCAATTTTGAACCAGTCAGGTTTTCCATGTCCAGTTCTAACTATTGTTTCTTTATCTGCTTCCAGGTTTCACAAGAGGTAGGTAAGGTGGTCTAATGCCCCCATCTCCTTAAGAATTTTCCCCAGTGTGTTGTGATCCACACAGTCAAAGGATTTAGTGTAGTCATTGAAGCGGAAGTTGATGCTTTTCTAATTTTCTCTTGCTTTTTCTATATTCCAACGAATTTTGACAATTTGATCTCTGGTTCCTCTGTCTTTTCTAAATGCAGATTGTTCATCTAGAGTTCTTGATTCACGTACCTTGGCTTCAACAGTTGGAGGATTTTTAGCAAAACCTTGCTAGCATGTGAAATGAATGCAATTGTGTGGTAGTTTGAACATTCTTTCACATTCCTATCTTTGGTATTGGAATGAAAGCTAATCCTTTTCAGTCCTGTGGCCACTGCCAAGGACCTTGGACACTGCTGAGGACTGTGTAATCATAAGGGATTTTATTTAGGGCACAGCTGAATGGCCTAGTGGTTTTCCCTACTTTCATAAATTTATGCCTGAATTTTTCAATAAGATTTTCATGATCTGAGCGATAGTTAACTCCAGGTCTTGTGCTTGCTGACCTTATAGTGCTTCTCCATCTTCAGCTGAAAAGAATATAATCAGTCTGATTTCAGTTTTCATATATCTATGATATCTGCCCTTGAAGATTTCACAAATGACTAACATAAAAACAATCAGAAGCATTTCCAGATGGAGGTCAGTAACAGTTACCTGTGATTCATCATCTGGTGATGTCTATTTGTAAAGTCATCTCTGTGTAGTTGTAAATGTGTTTGCTATGAGCAGTGTGTTCTCTTGACAAAATTCTCTTAGCCTTTGCCCTGCTTCATCTTGTAGTCCAAGGCCAAATTTGTATATTACTCCAGGTGTCTTTTCACTTCCTATTTTTGCATTCCAATTCCCTATAATGAAAAGTACAGATTTTTTTTTTGGGGGGGGGTCTTAGTTCTAGAATGTGTTGTAGGTTTTTATATAACTGGTCAGCTTCAGCTTCTTAAGCATGAGTGGTTAGGATGTAGACTTGAACTACTGCGATATTGAATGGTTTGCCTTGGAAACAAACTGAATCATATTGTCATTTTTGAGATTGCACCCAAGTACTGCATTTTGGACATTTTTGTTGACTATTAGGGCTACTACTTTTCTTCTAAGACATTCTTTCCCACAATACTTTATATAATGAACATCTGAATTAAATTCTCCTATTACTGTCCATTTTAGTTCACTGATTCCGAAGAAGTCAGTGTTCACCTTTGCCATCTCCTCATTGACTATGTACAATTTACCTTTATTTATGAACCCAACATTCCAGGTTCCTATGCAATATTGTTTTTTACAGCATCAGACTTCACTTTCACCACCACACACCTCCACAACTGAGCATCAGTTTTGCATTGGTCTAATCATTTCTTTCCAGAGCTGTTAGTAATTGTCTTTTTCCTGTCCCCAGAGTATATTGGACACCTTCAAATGTGGAAGGGGGAGAGGCTTATCTTCTGGTGTCATATCTTTTTGTATTTTCATTCTGTTCATAGGGTTCTGTCTGTAAGAATACTTGAATGGTTTGCCTTTCCTTTCTTCTGTGGACCACATTTTCTCAGAACTCTTCCTTATGACCCCTCCATTTTGGATAAATGTAGGGAAAGGTCAAATTAGCCAGGATGACATGTTCAGGATCTCCCATCCCATGTTTTGTAAATAATGGCTATGTAACAGCTAGGATCATTTATAGCACTGTGCATGCATGTCACGAGGTACTCACTTGGTCAAGAGTTACTTTGTACTGTAGGGAGATACAAGCTCCACCTAGAAAGTGGCAGCATTACTGCAGTATCACAGCTGTATCTGTTGGGTCCAGTATGGCTGCTGTGTCAGCCAGGAGAGAGGTTGTGTGCAGTTATGTAGTGTATGTCATGTCTGCTGCTATAGCTGTTGTGACAATCGGAAGAAGATAAATGTGTCTGCAGTTCCTATGGCTCCTAGAGTCTTCTTCCAGCCTCTTAGCTCATGCCTTGCCTACTCTGCATCAAGTAAACAGTGCAGGCAATGTAAACAGCAAGACAATTGGCATCACAAACAGGATGATTCACAATACAGTGACCCTGCATGGCATGGCTCATAGCTGCATTGAGTTATACAAGCTCTTTTACCATGACAAGGCTGTGATCCATTAAGGAGGATCATATCATAATGTCTGTAAATGTTGAATCACTGTGTAGTTCACCTAAACCTAAGAAAATCGTATATATCTACCATATTTAAATTAAAAATACATTTTTAATGTTCTTGGAGCATCTCCTCTTTGCTAACTTAGGTGGCTTTATCAGTTTGCCAAAATCTGCTCCTTCTATCTTGCTAATTTTCTGCTTCTTCTCCAGTGAGAGTTGTTTGAGAAAACTATCTCACTGTCTGACTTTGGTCTTAGTATAGCTCTTACCATGTGAATAATGTTTTTTCTGAAATAGGAAAATGAATTTTTTACTGTTATTATACTCAAAAAACACTTTTGTAAAGAGTATGGCAAATATATTCCTTCGTCAGCAAACTTCTATGTAGCGGTACTGTGTGCTGAACACTGGTCCTTAAAGTTGAGTATCTGTGATATCTGTCCTTGAAGATTTCACAAATGACTAAGATAAAAACAATCAGAAGCATTTCCAGATGGAGGTCTGTCTGTGATTCATCATCTAGATGACCACATTCAGATTTGCTGATGGAATATTTATCTCAATTAGGGGGCATAGAAATAGTATAAGTGTTATAAGAGCAAAAAAAAAAATACAGCTAGAGAGCACCCAATTGATAGTCTAGCATGATTGAGATACTGAATACAAAGGACAGGAGTTAATGGGATTACATTTAGGAAACAAACAGGAGAAAGCCAAGAATGGCCTTCTACAGGAAAGAAAATAGGGCACAAGAGGATGTTCATAGCCCAAGTCTTAGGCAAGTCCCTGTGACAGCCTCTATGGGTGAGTTCTTGGCTTTACACAGGAAAGAATTCAAGAGCAAGCCACAGTAAAGTAAAAGAAGGTTGATTCAGCAAGATACACACTCTACAGACAGAGCATGGGCCATGTCAGAAGGTGAGAGGCACCAGAATATGGGGCTGTCAGTTTTTATAAGAGTGGATGATTTCATAGGCTAATGGATAGGAGAATTATTCCAGGTATTTAGGGGGAAGGGGTGGGAATTAGGCCATTGTCCATTTGTTGACCTTTTATGGTGTGGCCTTGAAACTATCATGGTGTCTATTGGTGTGTCATTTAGTGTGCTAATGTGTTACAGTGGAGTTTCCCAGGTGGCACTAATGGTAAGGAATCTCCCTGCCAATGTAGTAGACACAAGCGATATGAGTTCTATCCCTAAGCAAAGAAGAAACCCTGTAGTAGGAAATGGCAACTCATTCCAGGATTCTTGCCTGGAAAATTTCATGAGAAAATACCGAGCCTCCAGGTCCACTGGAATTTGACCCATCTACCAATTTGGTTGGTTCTAATTGGTTTATGTTATATCCCCTACAGCCATGTCAGTCTTTTAAAGATTATACAATGCCACCTTCCTCTTTCAGTCTTACTTACTAGGATTTTAGGTTTCAGGTCTCAGACAATAAAGCTTTGGAAGTGTTCCAAAGAGAAAACTGGCAAAATTAGATTCCATTTTATAAGTGGTCCCCTGGAAATGTCTGATTCAGTAACGTCAAAGGGCAGCTTTCATGTGGCTAGTGAAGAGAATTTTAGGTTAATACACAGAGGACCATGGTGTTAGGAAATGTTTCTGGGGACTAGATGATGAAATTAAGGGTGAGTGTAATGGGGTCTTTTGCCAAGGTGAGGTGTAGAGAATGTAAAGTAGTTTTAAGGAAAGAAGTTTTCTTTCTTCTTCTTCTTCTTTTTAAATTAGACACATTGAACTTTGACATAAATGTATTCTGTGCTTAGAAAAGGCACACTGGAATGCAAGAGCAATAGCTTTAATAAAAACATGTCTCTTTCTGTCTCCCTCCTGTTAAAATGCAGAGCATATTTTACATCAGAAAACACGGGAGAGGAGAGTGTCCACAAATTTGTATTTACTTTTCTTCTTTAGGAAATTACCACTTTTCTTCATAAAAAATATTGATAAAAAAATACATTATATTCCCAAAGAGAAAGCTTTTTAAAGTTATACCTCTATATTTCCTATTGAAGTCTTGAAATACCATTATATGCTGCCCCCTTGTCCCTTCCATTAAATCAGTTTAGTCCCTCAGTCATGTCCGACTCTTTGCAACCCCATGAACCACAGCATGTCAAGCTTCCCTGTCCATCACCAACTGTTTTCACTTTCTGCCATAAGGGTGGTGTCATTTGCATATCTGAGGTTATTGATATTTCTCCCAGCAATCTTGATTCCTTCTTGTGCTTCTTCCAGCCCAGCATTTCTCATGATGTACTCTGCATATAAGTTAAAGAAGCAGGGTGACAATATATAGCCTTGACGTAATCCTTTTCCTATTTGGAACCAGTCTGTTGTTCTATGTCCAGTTCTAACTGTTGCCTCCTGACCTAGATACAGATTTCTCAAGAGACAGGTCAGATGGTCTGGTATTCTCATCTCTTTCAGAATTTTTCACAGTTTATTGTGATCCACATAGTCAAAAGATTTGGCATAGTCAATAAAGCAGAAATAGATGTTTTCTGGAACTCTCTTGCTTTTTCTATGATTCAACAGATGTTAAAAATTTGATCTCTAGTTCCTCTGTCTTTTTTAAAAGCAGATGGTACATCTGGAAGTTCACAGTTCACGTATTGCTGAAGCCTGTCTTGGAGAATTTTGAACATTACATTACCAGCATGTGAGATGAGTGCAATTGTGCAATACTTTGAACATTCTTTGGCATTGCTTTTCTTTGGGATTGGAATGAAAACTGACCTTTTCCAGTCCTGTGGCCACTGCTGAGTATTACAAATTTGCTGACATGCTGAGTACAGCACATTCACAGCATCATCTTTCAGGATTTGAAATAGCTAGACTGGAATTCCATCACCTCCACTAGCTTTTTTTTGTAAGGTCCTTTTTGCAATGCTTCCTAAGGCCCACTTGACTTCACATTCCAGAAAGTCTGACTCTAAGTGAGTGATCAGAGCATCATGATTATCTGGGTCATGAAGTTCTTTTTTTTTTTGTACATTTCTTCTGTGTATTCTTGTCACCTCTTCTTAATATCTTCTGCTTCTTTTAGGTCATACCATTTATATCCTTTACTGAGCCTATCTTGCATAAAGTGTTCCCTTGGTATCTCTAATTTTCTAGAAGTGATATCTAGTCTTTCCCATTCTATTGTTTTCCTCTATTTATTTGCATTGCTTCCCTGAGGAAGGCTTTCTTATCTCTCCTTTCTGTTCTTTGGAACTCTGCATTCATATGCTTATGTATTTCCTTTTCTGCTTTGCTTTTCACTTCTTTTCTTTTCACAACTATTTGTAAGGCCTCCTTATACAGCCATTTTGCCTTTTTACCTTTCTTTTTCTTGGCAATAGTCTTGATTACTGACTCCTGACAATGTCACAAACCTCCATCCATACTTCATCAGGCACTCCGTCTATCAGATCTAGCCCCTTAAATCTATTTCTCACTTCCATTGTATAATCATAAGGAATTTGATTTAGGTCATGCCTGAATAGTCTAGTGGTTTTCCTCACTTTCTGCAATTTAAGTCTGAATTTGGCAGTAAGGTGTTCATGATCTGAGCCACAGTCAGCTCGAGGTCTTATTTTTGCTGACTGTATAGAGCTTCTCCATATTTGGCTGCAAAGAATATAATTAATCTGATATTTGTGTTGGCCATTTGATGATGTCCATGTGTAAAGTCTTCTCTTGTGTGGTTGGAAGAGAGTGTTTCTATGAACAGTGCGTTCTCCTGGCAAAACTCTATTAGCAATTTCCCTGCTTCATTCTGTACTCCAAAGCCAAATTTATCTGTTACTCCAGGTGTTTTTTGACTGCCTCCCTATGCATTCCATTTCCCTGTAATGAAAAGGACATCTTCTCTGAGTGTTAGTTCTGAAAGTCTTCCTAAAACCGTTCAACTTCAGGTTTTTCAGCATTACTGGTTGGAGCGTAGACTTGGATTACCAGAATATTGAATTATTTTTCTTGAAAATGAACAGAGATCCTTCCGTCATTTTTGAGATTGCATCCAAGTACTGAATTTTGGACTCTTTTGTTGACTATGATGGCTACTCCATTTGTTCTAAGGGATTCCTGCCCACAGTATTAAATGTAACAGTCATCTAAGTTAAACTCTCCCATTCCAGTCCATTTTAGTTTGCTGATTCCTGGAATGTTGACATTCACTCCTGCGGTCTCCTGTTTGACCATTTCCAATTTGTCTTGATTCATGGACCTAACATTCCGGGTTCCTATGCAATATTGCTGTTTATTGCATTGTACCCTGCTTCTATCACCATGGAATGTGCATAAGTAAATATATACTCATTTATCAGTAAAAGTACTCCCCCTGATTTCACATGCACTCTGTATACACCTAAAATGTGGGAAAACGTTCCTATGAATTTCAATTGTAGGCAATGTGTAGAATAAAATGTTTAACAACCAGTTCCCCAGAAGGAACAAATTCTTATTTCAAGCATTTGCCAGTGTCTGCTGAGGGGTAAACACCACACTATTGTTGATTTCAAGCTTCCAATGCGTGTCACTGCACACAGAATAGGAAGTGATGTGCACAGGCTTGTTCCAACATTGCATGTGTTTTAGGCCAGTGACAATCTCTTGGACTGAAAGTCAGTTTATACTTAAGAAAAGCATTAAAGAAAAAGTCTCATATATTGCAGAGAGGTAATATGACTTTCTAAGGCCAAAGAGAAAAATAAACAAAATAGGTACATAACAAGAGCTAATGGAATTTGCAAAAATGTAAGTATATCTGCAAAGACATGTAATGCATAGATATTACCATGTATTAAAGTTAGAAATAAATGTCTCGGTAATATTTATTTATGTATGTATATCAATATCAGTTCAGTTTGATTTAGTCGCTCAGTTGTGTCCAACTCTTTGTGACCCCATGAATTGCAGCATATCAGGCCTCCCTGTCCATCATCAACTCCCGGAGTCCACGCAAACCCATGTCCATTGAGTCAGTGATGCCATCCAGCCATCTCATCCTCTGTCCTCCCCTTATCCTCCTGTCCCCAATCCTTCCCAGCATCAAGGTCTTTTCCAGTGAGTCAACTCTTTGTCTGAGGTGGTCAAAGTATTGGAGTTTCCGCTTCGACATCAGTACTTCCAGTGAACACCCAGGACTAATCTCCTTTAGGATGGACTTGTTGAATCCCCTTACAGTCCAAGGGACTTTCAAGAGTCTTTTCCAACATCACAGTTCAAAAGCATCAGTTCTTTGGCACTCAACCTTTTTCACCGTCCAACTCTCACATTCATACATGACTACTGGAAAAATAATAGCTTTGACTAGACAGACCTTTGTTGTCGAATTAATGTCTCTGTTTTTCAATATATTATCTAGGTTGTCCATAACTTTCCTTCCAAAGAGTAAGCATCTTTTGATTTCATGGCTGCAATCACCATATTCAGTGATTTTGGTGCCTAAAAAAGTAAAGGCTGACACGTTTCCACTGTTTCCCCATCTATTTCCCATAAAGTGATGGAACCAGAGCCCATGATCTTCGTTTTCTTAATGTTGAGCTTTAAGCCAACTTTTTCACTCTCCTCATTCACTTTCATCAAGAGGCTTTTTAGTTCCTCTTCACTTTCTGCCATAAGGGTGATGTCATCTGCATATCTGAGGTTATTGATATTTCTCCTGGCTATCTTGATTTCAGCTTGTGCTTCTTCCAGCCCAGAGTTTCTCATGATGTTCTATGCATATAAGTTAAGTAAGCAGGGTGACAATACACAGCCTTGACATACTCCTTTTCCTATTTGGAACCAGTCTGTTGTTTCATGTCCAGTTCTAACTGTTACTTCCTGACTTGCATACAAGTTTCTCAATAGACAGGTCAGATTGTCTGGTATTTCCATCTCTTTCAGAATTTTGCATAGTTATTGTGATCCACACAGTCAAAGGCTTTGACATAGTCAATAAAGCAGAAGTAGATGTTTTTCTGGAACTCTCTTGCTTTTTCAATAATCCAGCGGATGTTGTCAATATATATAGACTATACATTTATTTTATAATGCTTATAGTTGAATATAAATTAAGCTTATGCTTTCCTCCCAGTTTCATAGCTTGCCAAATAAGTAAGAAATAAATCACTTGATAAAATATAATTGACATTGGTTATAGCAAACAGATGTATATAGTCTGTAGGTGTGTGCATGCTAAATGGCTTTAATCACGTCTGACTCTTTGCAATCCTATGGACTGTAGCCTGCCATGCTTCTCTATCCATGGGATTATCCAGGCATGGATATTGAAATGAGTTGCCATGTCCTCCTCCAGGGAATCTTCATAACCTGAAGACTGAACCCACGTCTTCATTGGCAGTCAAATTCTTTACTGCTAGTGCCATCTGTGAAGCCCTTTTTAGTCTCTGAATTTTCAGCTATATTTAGCTTAAAGAAAGAGAGAAAACTACTACTGTGATGGAAAGAAGAAAAACATTGTTTGTTGTTCTAATGTATGTATACTTGAATAAACTTTAATCTACAAAGCCTCACTTATGTGAGACTTTGGTCTCACTCTAGTCTTACTTATGATATTGCCTTATGATGCCACCAAGAATTTTCAAAGTATTCAGACTATTTAACTAATGTTAAACGGTCTAACGTTTATGCCAAAGAGCATTTTCAATGTCCTCAAAATTAAAATAGACAGTTTTGTAGTGATTAGCTTTTCTAAGTTTTTTACAACGTTTTATGCATTTTGTATTATTAATTCTCTCAAAATATTTTGAGGTTGGAAGAAAATTCTACCATCCCTGCATGTTGGAATAATAAGCTCAAAGAAGACTTGTGACTAATGGTTGATTGATGTTGTGATACTCAAAATAGAATACTCCATACTTTTGTAAGAATTCAGAGGTTTTAGTTTGTTCCAGGAACAGACAAAAGCAATAAACGGAGAGACAAAATGAGAGTCTATCCTCTAAAGTGAGTGCATGGCATCAATGTGTCGGATGGGTGCTAAGTGAGCACTCATTACTGTAGCAAATAGTAGCTTTTAGGAATCCTAGATAATTTGTTTAGAAAAAAAACGGAAAGCTTTTGCATGATATTAAATATTCAATTTATATTTTTATTTTAGCCATTAAGAATGTTAATTTTCCAAAGATTAAAACACATTTTTTCCTCATTTCACATTTTCTAAAGAAAAAAGTACATTCATCTGCTAACTGCAGGATATATATCTCACTACCTACCTATCTACCTACTTTTGACTATTGTCTACTTATCTCTATCACCTGATAGAAAACAACCCTAGAATAGTTTTCCCTTATTATCTCAAATAGATAAGAAGACAAGCAAGCAGACAAAGAACAAACAAACAAACAAAATTCTCTCATTTTAAAATAAGAATCACTCAGTCCACCCTTTACTTTCAAACTTTTCCACCATATCTTTCAAAAAGCAGCTAGAAACTTCTCTATGGAGAAAAAGAAGCATCTACCCAACAGCTGCTGCTAAGTTGCTTCAGTCGTGTCCGACTCTGTGCGACCCCATAGATGGCAGCCCACCCAGGCTCCCCTGTCCCTGGGATTCTCCAGGCAAGAGCACTGGAGTGGGTTGCC
Source organism: Antilocapra americana (assembly GCA_007570785.1). Classification (NCBI taxonomy): domain Eukaryota; kingdom Metazoa; phylum Chordata; class Mammalia; order Artiodactyla; family Antilocapridae; genus Antilocapra; species Antilocapra americana. The sequence continues at coordinate 7,835,451 of ML662442.1, forward strand.
ATTTCCTTCGCCAAAACATGAATTTGAAAAGTGAAAGTGAAGTCGCTCAGTCATATCGGACTCCTAGCGACGCCACAGACTGCATCCCACCAGGCTCCTCCATCCATGGGATTTTCCAGGCAAGAGTACTGAAGTTGGGTGCCATTGCCTTCTCCTACCCAAGAGCATTCTAACTCAGAAAGTATGCCATGTATGTAGCAGGTATTTAATGACAATATGCTTTTGAGAATTCCTTCACTAAATATTGCATTTATATTTTTGAGCCTGAATTATAGAAATTTTAACTAGAAGATATATGAAATCACTTATTCCAAATTATATGTTCTTTTTCAAAAATGAGATATTAAGTGCATCCTGAACAATACTGTTAAACATTTGCTCCTATTTCTTAAAAAGCAAGGTATTTAAATTAAAATGTTCTTTTGAAATGTCATTACTGAAGAATTGTGTTCCTCTTATATTAACCTTTTCAAAATAAGTCTAAGATTTTGTTCCATAGAAAGTTGACTTCTCTTTGATTTAACGAGAAGAATGATAGACATTTAAACGTAAAATTGGGTAGCAGTGCTTGTGAATTAACAGTTTTTGGTGACAATTGCAGTGATAAGCACAGTAAGTGCTCTGAGACTGTCATGCTTCACTAGGTAAATAATCTGCTTTTGATGCTTCCTCAAATACATATTTACATGAATGATTGTAATGGCTACAAAGAGGAAATTACATAAAAGAAGTCAATAATATATGTTTGTAAAGGTCTTAATATGGTAGAATATATTATGTCAGTTTCTGCATGACAACTCTCAGTGATGTTTTTTAATAGAAATATGTCTAAATTTGAAAAGATAAATGGAAGAGCCCATTAGTTATTAATTATGCCAGATGTATTAATAATAATGTTCATTATCTAAGACAAAAAAGTGTTGTTTTATTGACATCTCATTGCTATTTTAGATGATCTCAGTTGTTATCTATTTTACTTTGCTTTTGCAATTTATAATTTAAGTACTATTTTGATGAGAGCTAATAAAGATGAAGGAATATAAAAACAATGTTTAACCAAGTCATTTTAAAGCCACAAAGAGACCTTCAAAATTAATATATCAATTGAATGAATGCATTTATATACCTATAATTGGAAACATGTATATTTTGAGTCTACTTTTAGACTTCTTAAAAATAACACCCTGGACCCAGTCTGCTTCTATATATTATGGGAAGCACATCATAAATATGAGCCCTGTGTTTGGAAGGAAAACAAGGCAGACTACAATGCACTTAGCTTTTCTTATTATGAACATATTTGCACATATATATGTGGCAACTGAATCTAAATCTTAGAATTCTTACATCTGTTACAAATTTTTAAATAGTCGCATTATGTTAGCCAAGGGTATGTTAAAACGAAACTTGTGTATGTGTTTAGTCGCCTCCGACTCCTTGCGACCCACTAGGCTCCTCTGTTCATGGGCACCAGGCAAGAATCCTGGAGAAAGTTGCCATTTCCCTCTCCAGGGGATCTTCCCAACCCAGGGATCAAACCTGGGTCTCCTGCATTGCAGGCAGATTCTTTACCATATGAACCACGAGAAACAAAACATACAGAACATTAAAAAAATGTATCTTCAAAGTAAAGACATCCGCCTTTACTACTTACTGTTCACAGGAGGCTCTAGTGGTAAAGAACACACTTGTCAATGCAAGAGACATAAGAGATGAAGGTTCCATCCCTGGGTTGGAAAGATCCACTGGAGGAGGGCATGGCAACCCACTCCAGTATTCTTGCCAGGAGGATCCCATGGACAGAGGAGGAGCCTGGAATAGGGTTGCAAAGAGTCGGACATGACTTAAGCGACTTAGCTGCATGCACTGTTACTACTAATAATGAAAACTAAAAGTAATCCATATAGTACAATCTCAATAAGTTTGTGACATGACACCATTATATCCATGTCATACAACAATAAGAGCTTGGGGCTGAGGTAAATGATGTACATCAAATCACCAGGAAGGAGGTCATCATTTCTACCAAGGTCTTTTCACTTCCAAATGCTTAAATATGTCCAATCTGACAAACAACCAAGAATTTTTCAATTGAATAATTAATGCTAATATATAAATTAAATTATCTCATCCAAGTAATGTGATGGGATTTATCTCCGATGAAATCATTTTGTCACAATATTATCCATGGATTCTTTTTTTTTTTTTTCTTTCTCATCTTTCCAAGATCAACTTTGTGATAGGTTAAGTCAAGACTCAGTGCTGAAATATTTTTCAGACCATAATGTTCATGTTTAGGGCATATACCTGTTTTTCTATATTCTATAGCCATACATTCTTTCCTAAATGACTTATACTACTTATACATTTTTAAGATTAAAAATATGTTTCTTTATTTGTTACCATTTTCTCTTAATCTTTGGCCTGAATCAACAAGTTTAATAGAAAAGTGATAACCATTTCGAGGTAGTTGAGTCCATCATAAGGTTGTCCTGCAAAGCAGCTGAGAACATTAGTAAAAAGTGAATATAGTTTAATACTGGAGAGATGAGAAAACTGAACAATAGATCTCAAAGTTCAGTAATATATATATATATATATATATACTTACCTAAATATAATTCTTCCCAAAATAAATATTTGTCATTTTTAAAGGCCTGCCATATACTAGTTTATGTTAAAGTAATATTTTTCAATGAACCCTTGAAAGCAAGTATTTGTGTCAGAAATATTCTTTTTGAGTGCATTTTTTTTATTCACAGATAAATATTGAAGCAATAACCATCCTTTGGTTTAGAATGATACTTGATTTGGGTAGTCATGTTATTGCAAAATATAGTTCTGAAACTGGGAAACCCTTTTTGGTTTGTGGTTTTCCACAAAATCTACCATTTGTAACTAGTTTCACACTTGGCAGTTTTGCATTCTGCCTTGCTGAAAGTCTTAATTCAGAATTTTGCTGGCTTTTATCCAAGGAGGAAAATAAAAATCTAATTTTTGTTTTACTTTAACTGCTTCCCCTCATATACATGCATGTTTGCAATAGTCAATAGGTCTGAATTTCACTTCCTAGGCAATGACCTGAGGTTTTATCCATCAGATCCATTAGAATTTGGGGAATGCTGATCAACACAGCAGACATATTCATCTGATGTTCTTCCAGCCTGTTATTACTCAGCTTTTAACTGACATCAACATCATGTGGCCAGATTTCTTCCAATCTCATTTAAACAGCTGCACACCAGAACAGGGCTAAATGATGGGCTTTAGAAAGTTAGTGAAGCATAAGTTTGGAGATGTATAAATTAACCTGGACACAAGCCAACTTTCAAAAATCTGATCCTTTTTTTGTCTTCCTATATATATATATATATATATATATATATTATATATAATATTTATTTATTTATTTATAAATTAACCTAGACACAAGCCAACTTTCAGAAATCTGATCTTTTCTTTGTCTTCCAATGTATATGTGTGTGTGTGTGTGTGTGTGTGTGTGTGTGTGTATAAATTGTTTCCCAGGTTGAGGACAATGGGTTATAAAAGGAGACTCATGAATCACGTGCAAGATGCTTTTGTTTGACCGTGTGACTTGGACCTATATGGCTCTCAGCCATTGCGCTGACCTCTGGAGGGCCAGGCACTTGAAAGAGCTCTGTGCTACCTTATTCTTATTTTCAGAGACATGCAGTGACGGAGAACATCCACTGCTGCTTCCTTTCCATTGATGTGTAACTATCCCTTTTTTGCCTTTCTTTTTTTCCTTTTCATGAATTCCAACTCATGCAGACTCTATTATCATTGTTAAAAGTTGTCATTTTCTAATGTTAATATAATAGTTGCAGTATTTCTTCATTCTCAAAACCTCACAAATACACAGTGATGTTGGAACATGTATCAAATCAGAGGAATTAAAGAATGCCATTGAAAAGTCAATTTACAGCATCATTGCCATTTTTTCTTTGATTAAAGTCTAATCTTTACCTTGCATATCAATTTGGATAGCCTAAAAATGATTTTTGACTGTAAAATAATCATGTATTATTGATATGATTTTGTCAATAAAAGTGAAGGAAAATGTTCTTTGTCACAATTTTTATATCTTTCCCCTTAAAAATCTATTTTAAAAAACAAACCAAACCAAGAAAAAACCCATGAATTTAATTCAAGAGCTCTCTCTAGTGCTGAATGCTCCATCTAGTGGCATAACTGAGCCCTGCCAAAATGTATGACACTTGAAATATAGTCATTTTGTTTACCTCCTTTTCTCAGTGATGTTTACTGTTGAGACAAAAGGGCTTAGAAGCAGAGTTGCAGCTTCAAAATATATCTACCTTCACTTACTATTTTACTTGAAATACTCTAACATTTAAAAATTGAACTCTATATATTCAGTGTTTTTAAGAAGAGCAACATATATTTCTACTAGCAATTTAAATAACTCATAATCAAGATAGTGGGTAATATATAACATTTATATTATGTAGAATTAAAATCTAAGAATGAATGAATCCAAACATTTTGGGAATGGCAAGTAATTTATAATATTTGCTATATATCTACCATTTATAAACTACATTTTCCACAAAATATAAAAATAAATTTAAATTATTTACTGTCTCAATTATGTTCATGACTCTTATGTTTAATTATCTAAATCAGAGGTCAGTAAAACTGTTTTATGAACAGTAAATTATTTGTGTTCCATAAGGTCTATTACTTACATTTTCCTTTGATTGCTGTTTTACAACTCTTTAAAATAGATATACCATTTTTTGTAAAGAAAAGATAAATAAATAAATTAACATGCCCATGTAGATTAAATAAATAAATAAAATAGATAAACTTTTTTTTTTTTTTAAGTTTTAGCTCTTAGATTATAAAAGACAGACAGTGGACCCGATTTTGGCCCCGAGCTATATTTTGCTAACTATGATCTAACTTAATTACATTTTGAATATAAGCATTTTTATTATTCTTAAAACAAATAGTGATAAAATGACATAATCTTAATCTTCCATTCAATTATCATCTGGAAAAATCACTGTTGGGATGAACAGAAGTCAGTGTCCTTATGAAAGAAAAATTTTAAATTACATTCATCAACTTCTACTTTTATTTTTTTTTTATTTAGAGTACCATGATATGATGTTGAGTAACATAACAGAGAGCTGTCAAACTTAACAGAAAACTGAAGCAGCTCTAAATAAAGCTTAAAATAACACCACGATATTAGAACAGAAGTCTTGAGACCATAAACCAAGTTTAATTTTTTGTTTCAGAAATTATTAAAGTTTTGTGAGAGTCACAGTGAGGATATTTCATCTATTCATTTTCTTTTAATTAGATTTATTTTAACTGGAGGTTAATTACAATAAATTTGTTCACACATTTTGTTGTGAACGCCATAAAGAAAGTAACCATTGAGCCAATGGGAATGACATCTACCTAACCTTGAGGTCAAACATGGCCCTGTGAATTGTTTTGCCCAATGAAACATGAGCAGAATTGAAATATGCCAGTTTTTTAATAGAAACTGTCAAATTAAAAAAGGAAGATGCAATAAGGAGAGACTTAAGAAAGTATTAGGCAAGGAGACAGAAGGGGCCATGGTAATAGGGAAAGAGGAATTGTTATAACAAGGAGAACATTTGGATCCTAAAAGATGCAAGTATCTCAAGGGTTAGGCAAAATTTGTTTATTTTATAGGGAAGCGTAAACAGGAAGGCGATGTGGGGAGGTAGGATCAATGACAGGGCACAGGTGAGACAGCCGCCCAGTGAATGCTTTTCCCTGAGGCTATCTTCCTCTCCCTGTGAATTTAAGAAGGGCTGAATCCTTTCTTAAGCTGAGGATGCGTCAAGTTCAGGAGCCTGGAGGAAAGGGAGAATTTTGAATAAAGTATGGTTGATAACTATTTTGCTCCAGTTGATGAATGGGGACAAACAGTTCAGCTATTCATTTATGAGGCAAGAACGGGGACTTGGAAAGCCCATGTCATAAACATATTTCTTTGCAATAAGCTGTTTTCTGGAGCAAGGTATAGGGGCTTTCTTTGACTGTAGATGTTTTCTGTAATAGCATTTATTACTCATTGTTAAACAACCCAATTGCCTATGCCATAGTAATTGTTAGAAGAAAAAATTGAACAATTTATTGACCTAGTAGGCCTTTATTCAAGGATTCATGAATTGAGTGGCATTCAATCTATTAGATAGAAAAGAGTTCCAGAGGATTTGGCGGGATTTCCGAAAGCTGTAGGCAGAGCGCGCGCTGCGCCCTGAGACCGAGGCCTAAGAGGGGGCGAGGCGCGCCGCAGGAGCGCCATTGGAAGCTGAAACTCGTCTGGGTTTCGTGCAGAAAGCCGAAGCAAGGGAGTAGAGAAGCGGGGCACAGGCGAGGGGATCGACAGTCCGTCCGGGATCGGGCGCGGGCGGGTCCAGCAGACAGTAGTCGGAGTGTGCAGCCTGCGCTAGCGAATAGCAAAGCACGGCAGGTCCAGTATTGAACTCTGAGTAATGGCTATGCAGATGCAGCTTGAAGCAAATGCAGATATTTCAGTGGAAGAAGAAAGCTTTGGTCCACAGCCTGTTTCTCGATTAGAGCAATGTGGTATAAATGCCAATGATGTGAAGAAATTGGAAGAAGCTGGATTTCATACCGTAGAGGCTGTTGCCTATGCACCAAAGAAGGAGCTAATAAATATTAAGGGGATTAGTGAAGCCAAAGCTGATAAAATTCTGACTGAGGCAGCTAAATTAGTTCCAATGGGTTTTACCACTGCAACTGAGTTCCACCAAAGGCGATCTGAGATCATACAGATTACTACTGGCTCCAAAGAACTTGACAAACTGCTTCAAGGAGGAATTGAGACTGGATCCATCACAGAGATGTTTGGAGAATTCCGAACTGGGAAGACCCAGATCTGTCATACGTTGGCTGTAACATGCCAGCTTCCCATTGACCGAGGTGGAGGTGAAGGAAAGGCCATGTACATTGACACCGAAGGTACCTTTAGGCCAGAACGGCTGCTAGCAGTGGCTGAGAGATATGGCCTCTCTGGCAGTGATGTTCTGGATAATGTAGCATATGCTCGAGGGTTCAACACAGACCACCAGACCCAGCTCCTTTACCAGGCATCAGCCATGATGGTAGAGTCCAGGTATGCACTGCTCATTGTAGACAGTGCCACTGCCCTCCACAGAACGGACTATTCGGGTCGAGGTGAGCTTTCAGCCAGGCAGATGCACTTGGCCAGATTTCTGCAGGTGCTTTTGCGGCTTGCTGATGAGACTGTACCTGAGAAAAGGAAGAGGGGAAACCAGAATCTGCAAAATCTATGACTCCCCTTGTCTTCCTGAAGCTGAAGCTATGTTTGCCATCAATGCAGATGGAGTGGGAGATGCCAAAGACTGAATTGTTTCTTTTTCCTGTGATAAACCTTAAGTGCTGCAGACGAATGGAAAGGACTGCTCCCTGGAGTTTTTCACAGGCTTCTTCCTGTGTGACTGCCAGAAAAAGGCTTTCAGGAAAACGGCTATTATATCGGCTTTTCTTACGGTATAAACACGAGACAGGTCAGTAGTCACAAGCTGACCTGAAATGTTTATTCCTTCTAGAGTATATTAATCTCTATGTGAGTTGTTTGGTTTGGGGGATAGGTATGAAATACCTTTGACATCATAGTGCCTTGGGATTGACTCAGGACTAACTGCTATTGGCCACTCTTAGGTCTCCAAGAGAACTAACTAAAGCTGGAGAGACCTGACTTCTCTGTCTGAATAATGTTGGGGAAAAGTACCTGAGCTATGTAGTAAACAGAGTGGGTCACCTCACAGGTTCTTTTCCATCAGTAAAAACTCTGTTAAATCAGAAGCAGGTTTTTAAGTTTGTATGTCTGAATTAGCTTACGTAAGAATTTTGTTTTAATATTAAGAGCAATTCAAGACAGTCATTTCAGAAGCTCTTTAAGTAGTTTCAATGTGGGGCTGCTAATAAAGTAGTTATTTGTAGGGAATGTGCTGTTTGTTTATAGGAGTTATTCTGGTATAAGCTGAATATTTCAACATAGAGCCTTCATAATGCTGTTTTGGCTCTGGGAAGGAATGATCAGTTTCATTACTCTAAAAATGAAAATGTAAATGGGAAGTCCCACCTTCAGGTGATTCACTTTATTCTCCTTTAAACTCATAGAAAATATCACAAAATAGCTACTTCATAGCATTCCTGTGGCCTTTGTTTCTATTAAGGTTTGTATTGTGTAAGTCTGGTACTTTCCCAGATTATTCTGCTTTTTCGGGGTTTGAGATACTCCTGAGTTTTAAGCAACTCTTCCAATTTCAAAGGGCCTCTTGGCTAGAGTTGGGTGGAGAGGCAGTGCAAATCTCAGCTGTTACCGGTGTTGATCCTACTATATGTAAGGAGATAGGAGGACAAAATTTACTACAACTTTGTTTTAAAAACAGCTGTTCCCTGATTATTGACCAGAGTGCCTCCTAAGTCTTCCATTTTTTTCCATCACAAAACAAACCTGGAATGATGTAATAAACCCACAGTGACAGAAAAAAAAAAAAGGAAAGAAAGAAAAGAGTTCCAGAGACTTGTACAACGTGAGAGATTTTCATAGACCAAAGCAAGCAGGAAGTTATACTAGGCACCTGATGTTGGTTAAGGCAAGCTTACTTTCCTTATATGGGTCAAAGGGGAGTCTTAGGACCGTGTCAGGTAACTTGTATTGAGCAAGTGAACTTAAGCATTCCTTTTCAGGAAGAGCAGATCAAAGAAACTTGGTTAAATTTTGGTTTGCTGAACAAGGGCCTTAGCGTGAAGGTCTCCATCTCAGGGAGTAGTCTGGCTACTTGAAGATAATTGTGGCCTTTCTAACTGGTGTGAGGTGATATCTCATTGTAGTTTTATTTTGCATTTCTCTAATAATGAGAGATGTTGAGCATCTTTTCATGTGTTTGTTAGCCATCTATTTGTATGTCTTCTTTGGAGAAATGTCTGTTTAGGTCTTTTTTCCACTTTTTGATTGGGTTGTTTTTCTGGTACTGAGTTATATGAGCTGTTTGTATATTTTGGAAATTAATCCTTTGTCAGTTGTTTCACTTGCTATTTCTTTTTGTTTCTTCCTTTTGGAGGTGAAAGTGTAGAACACCTTCCCTTTCAAAAGGGACAAATATAATGTTTTTGACAAAAGTTGTGATTATCAGAGAAAGCATAGCACAAAATTTAATAGTGATTCACTGGTATAGAATGTGGAGATTATAGTTTATATAAAATTTGAAAAATAAAAAGAATTGAGGTTTCCATTCTATCTAATTTTGCCTCATTAAACATAGTCTAATAATCTTTTTAATGTAACACAAATAAAATTATGTATAATATTTAATACTAATGAGAGACAATAATTTTAAGAATAAGAAATGTAAGCACTCTGATCTTCTTCAAATGGAGGATTTGGTGACCCAGACACACATCAATATCTTTTCATGAGAGAACATAAATGTAAAATTCCATATTTATTGTTCTTAAAACATTTGAAATTTGGGAATGTACATTTTACATAAGAAGATTGAAAAAAGAGGATATCATTTAGAGATTTAAAGCTTGACATTTATTACTCACACTACTAAGGTAGTGAATTATGGGTAATTTTTGTTTTCTTACTTTTTAATATTCAGTTTCTGGATGATGCTTCTTGACTCAAAGGTTATGCACAATGGATCTGTTTTTTGAAGATGAGAGCAATTGACTGTGTATGAGAGTAAGGATGCCTGAGTATGTGAAAATTCTTTTACTGTATCTATATATGTAATCCAAAAACCCTCACACATATTTACCTAAGAATTTAATAAACTGTTAATGTTTTAAATTAGAAAATATATTTTAAATATCAACTGGATTATAAGTAATTACTAAGATGTTATAATAAATGTGCAACGTAGGTACATATATACTATTTTTTAAGATAAACTGGAAAATCAATACAATAAAAATAATAAAATTATTTTTAGAAAATTCTTGATAAATACACTTTCAAAATTATGTAAATTACCTGGCCTAGATAGAAAACTGTATCTTTTTTCTTGAGTGAGGATAGTTTGAAACTTTTGTAGTTTCTATTATGATCTACAGCAGATATTTCAGATATAGCTGCTCAGGATTATGGCAAAATGCAGCTTATCATATTAGAACACTGTATGAAGCTTACTGGGCTCCTGTAGAGATTGAAATCAAAACTTTAACCTCATTAACTCTGCACACAAATCAATTAAATTAGCCAGTTTAGATATGCAAACAATATTAGCTATCATATTATTTATTAAAAGTATGGTATTTGGAAAATAAATGTATACACAGCATAGTTAATATTTTAACTCATTGCGATGTACTTCCTACAACATTTGATGTACATGGAAACATAGATCATCAAAACTGAAATAATAGATAATCTCTCTAATGTCACCTGCTTGGAACAGAGTTAGGACAGAATCTTAGTCTTGGTAATTTTCCTTGATTTTTACATTTTCTAGCAACACATTTTACCATAAATTAATGTACTAAAATTCATTTCTATCTTCTGTGTGTCTAACAGAGCTACTAAACAGCATTATAAAATAATTTATTTTAGGATTTTGTTGGAAGAATGCGCTGTGAGTTTTGCTCATGAGTGATGTCTGTTTTATGTCATGTGCTCTGGCTTGCTTTGGCTAGGCAGAAATTTCATTCACCTTGTGCCAGGACACAGCTTTATCTTCTAGAGTGTGAATTGTCACAAAAGAATAATGATTCTGTAATTCCATGTAGATGTGAATTAGTTCCCAGATACATAAAATGAGTCAACACACTGAACTCACTATTGGCTGTTTGCTTTGAGATTTAAGTTCTGCAAATGATTGCTCAGAGAGAAGTATGATTCAAAAGAGTTTATCTCCGATTGGTCTTTTAGACAATTTACATATTATAAGGCAGATGTCAAGCTGTCTTACAGATGTACTGAAGAATTCAAAACTTTCCCAGTTGTGGAATCCAAAATCCTTTGCAATAAAAGAATTTAAGATGGTCAATGTTTTACATGGAGGAACTACTTGCCTGTCTTCAGGATTTATTTAACATTAAAGAAAATGACCAGAATCTGAGAACAAAAGAGATGACTGATCATAATCTTTGAAAAATACAACAGATGACTTTTAAAAGAAAATATTTAATCATATAAAGTCAGGTTAATATTTTACTTAAATTTTAAATAAAAACATGCTATATACTATAATAGCATGTTAGAAGTAAGGCCTTACTTTCAAATATTGTTTTCAGATAATCAAAGAAACAATATAGATCTTTACCAGAAGACAATATAGATCATTATCGCCCGTGTGATTAAAACTTATTAGTGGATTATTAAGCCTGATAAACCAAAATTCTTGAGCAAGTCATTCAAGGTTCAAAAGAAAGAAAAATAGGTGAAAGACAAAGGGAGATGATTTTAGAAAAGTGTTCTAATTTTCAGGTTGTATTTACATTGAGGAAATTGTGAATTCAGTCATTGGAGATATTTAACATTAGCTGGACAGCAGCAGTCACAGAATCCATAGACAGGACTCAACCATCTGCTGATGGTTAAACTGTCATCTAAAAATATATTATTGAACCCTGATATTATAGGTTGTTTTTCATGATTTTCCCATCTGTTTTGTGATCTAAAGAATAAACATAAGGATGACAGATTGTTTACTTGAAGTGTAATAATCCTGTGGTCCCTTCAAAGATTTCTGATGGAAGATGTCTTCCAAAATATTATATCTTTAATTCAAGTGCATCTGGTTCAACACGTAATAGTCTACACATTATAGAAAATATGAGGGTTGTCATGACAACTGGATAGGAAATATAGTCGATATAATTTGTTTCACATAATGCAGTATTCTCTCCCTTCTTGTTTGTTTAAAAAAAAAGTAATAATTCCATACAACATCTATGTTCTGCACTGAAAGAGCCAAAAATATGTCTGGTAATATACATTGCAGACATTTATAGTATAAATAAGGCCTTGTAAAAAGGCCTGATATTTTGTCCTATCAGATTCTGCCACTACTTTCCTGGCCCTGCATTTCTTTCACCAAGTCAAATCAATGCTTGGACAGTGAATGGACAGTACTCAGGATCAAACTGAATTCAGGAAAAAGTCTCTTTTTATATAGGGAGCTTGATGAGCATAAAGAATAGGTTAATCCTAAAGAAAAAGTTCAGAAGCAAGTTTGATATATCAAAGTGAAACACATAGTTCAATTTACAATGCACACAGAGGGCAGACTGAGGCAGTTATGAGATGAAAGCCTGGAATGTGAGACCACAGCAAGAAGGATTACAAAGGATGTATGCTTGTGAAAGTATTCAATGAAGTAATTTTAAGTTAGTTTCAGATCATTTCATTCAAGTTGTTTCATAAGAAAATAATGTACCAAATATCATTCATATCATACAAACTTGTATAATTAATAGGTGACTATGTTATTGGAGTCAACACTATTTTGTAAATTTTTTGGAAACTGTTCTATTTCCAATAATGGGAACATGCAGCTACCTAGGTAAAGACTACATGCAATTTCTGCTATATAGTCATTCATTTCATCTCCTCTTCCAGTGAGTAAAATATAAAAATTCAATAGACTGAGGATGTAGATGTGCTGACATATGCTTCAGTCTTTTCTCAGAAATTGTAAAATTTAATAAATAGAAACCACAGTTAAAATAATATCAGGAGGGTGTGGCTGAAATGGCTAGCCTCTTGCCAAAAAGAAACAAAAATTGCAACTATTCTAAAAGATGATGCGGTGAAAGTGTTGCACTTTCACAGTGTAGCACTTTCAAAGTACTGCACTCAATGTGCCAGCAAATTTGGAAAACTCAACAGTGTTTTTTGACCTTTTGGGAAAAGGTCGGTTTTCATTCCAATCGCAAGGAAAGGCAATACCAAAGATTGTTCAAACTACCTCACAATTGCACTCATCTCACACTCTAGCAAAGTAATGCTCAAAATTCTCCAAGCTAGGCTTCAATAATCTGTAAACCAAGAACTTCCAGATGTTCAAGCTGGACTTAGAAAAAGCAAGGGAACCAGAGATCAAATTGCCAACATGTGTTGGATCATAGAAGAACCAAGAGAATTCCAGAAAAACATCTACTTCTGCTTCATTGACTACACCAAAGCCTTTCATTGTGTGGATCATAAAAAATGGTAGAAAATTCTCAGAGACAGGAAAAGCAGACCAACTTACCTACCTCTTAATAAATTTGCACACAGGTCAAGAAGCAAGAGTTAGAACCAAACATGGAATAATGGACTGGTTTTAGATTGGGAAAGGAGTATGTCAAGGCTGTATATTGTCACCCTGCTTATTTAACTTCTATGCAGAAGTTATACAAAATGCTGGGCTGCATGAAGCACAGGCTAAAATCAAAATTGCTGGGAGAAATAGCCTCAGTAATCTGATATGCAGATGACATCACCGTTATGACAGAAAGCTAAGAGGAGCTAAAGAGCCTCCTGATGGAGGTGAAAGGAGAGTGAAAAAGCTTAAAACTGGCTTTAACTGGCTTAAAACTCAACGTTCAAAAAACAAAGATCATGGCCTCTATCCATGTCATCACTTCATGGCAAATAAATGGGAAAACAATGGAAACAGTGACAGTCTTTATTCTCATGGGCTCCAAAATCACTGCAGATGGTGACTGCAGCCATGAAATTAAAAGATACTTGCTCCTTGGAAGTAAAGCTATGACCAGCCTAGACAGAACATTAAAAAGCAGAGACTTTGCTTAACCGACAAAGGTCCATTTAGTCAAAGCTATGGTTTTTCCAGTAGCCATGTATGGATGCGACAGTTGGACCATAAAAAACCCTGAGCACTGAAGAATTTGAAATGTTGTTGCTGAGCCATGAAAAACGCCAAGATTCTTGGCCTCCAGAGGAGAGGAATTCAATCTGGGGCCAGTGACAAGGCTTGATCACTCAGAACTTATATGTAAGAAAGATTTATTCAGGTATAAAAGAGATAAAGTAAACTTCTGACATATACATCAGATAAGGGCAGAAAGATTGCCCCCCTGCTAGCCTTTAGCAGTATGTTGTATACCCACCAGCAAGATATTAATTAGAGAAAAGGGATGTCTCAAAACTCAGAGTGGCACCAGGCCCCTCCTCCACAACATGCATTTTGAGATAACTTTGGCAGCAGGTGAGTTATCCTGGGCCACAAAATGATTGACATGAGTCTTGTAGAAAGGCAGGTTTCCAGGGAACTACATGGTTTCATTAACATAGGTTAGGAGAACAATGTATGAGTAAAACATAGGGGTTTGTTGAGTCTTTAACAGTTCTGAGTCTTAATCAGAACTGACAGAGTCTAGGGTAAATACATAGTCATTAACATAGCTTAAGAAAAACATTTCCATAAGAAAAATGCATCCCTTAGCACAAAGTCTGAGAAATGTTAAGTTCAGGTGAAGTCAGGTTTTATCAAGGCAACACAGAATTTTAAGAGAAACCTCCTTTTAAATTTGTATAGAGAAGGGGGGTGGAAATTCTAACATTTTTTGTTTCCTCCTGCCACTTTAGAGACAGATAGAAAATGTCTGACACTTGCAGCCTATTTCCTCTGTTTGGAGAGCCCTGGCCTTCCTGCCTGTTACCCTCTCAATTTGTTGCTTTTGAACTGTGGTGTTGAAGAAGACTCTTGAGAGTCCCTTGGACTGCAAGGAGATTAACCCAGTCAAATCTAAAGGAAATCAGTCCTGAATATTCATTGGAAGGACTGGTGCCGAAGCCAAAGCTCCAATACTTTGGACACATGATGCAAAGAGCTGACTCATTAGAAAAGGCCATGATGCTGGGAAAGATAGAAGAAAGGAGAAGATGGGAACAACAGAGGAAGAGATGCTTGGATGGCATCACTGACTCGATGGACATGAGTTTAAACATGTTCCAGGAGTTGGTGATGGACAGGGAAGGCTTGTGTATTCCAGTCCATAGGGTTGCAAAGAGTCAGATGTGACCAAGTGATTGAACTGAATTGAATAAAACAATTGTTGATGAGAAATATTGGAAGTCTAGGATAAAAGATCTTCCACAACTAAGAATATAAGGAAGAAACCACAAGGAGACAGGTAAGAGGGGCAGAGATGCAGTAGAGCCAAGTTCTGTACCCCTGGGTAAGTGACCAACAAATAGGAGGGTAATTACAATTGTGGTGAGTCTCCCAATGAGTGAGCGATCCTAGCCCTACATCAGGCTCCAAAGACCAGGGGTTTTTCATTGAGACAAGACCAGGGTTCTTTCATTGAGCTCTTAAGATACTTTTTTTTGAAGGCCAGTGGAGCTTGCTTTTGAGAGAGTCAAGAGGTTGTGGGACATAAGATTCCATTCTTAAGGTGTACATACCAATATCTCACATGTTCCAGGATCTAGGGCAAAAAAATAGGAATTCTAGAGGATTCTGGGTCAGACCTATGTGCTGATCTTGCAGAACATTCTGAGGAAACAGGAGGAGACTGGGGCTCACCTTGGGGACACGGGCACTAGTGGCAGTCATGTTTGGAATCTTAATCTTCCATGAAGACACTGGTGCTTGCAAACAGAAATTGGGAATCCTCCCTCTTGCTTACTAGCATAGGGACCCAGCCCAACCCCACCCACCAGCCTATAGGCTGAGATGCCTCAGGCCAAACAATTAGCAGGCTAGGTGGAAAAACAACTTTTCCCATTAGCAAGTCAGCTCCCTTGACATCTGTTGAACCTACCACTGCCCCATTCAGAGCCTTGTCTACCAAGGCCCAGGGCATGGCCTTTCACACCAGTGCTCTGGCACTAGCCCCAGAAACCCCAGAGCCCTGCAGCCAGAGATAAGACACTGAGAACCAAACAATGAAAAAAAAAAAAAGGTAAAACTCTGAAAAAGGAAGTAAGTGAGGTGGAGATAGGAAAATCACCCAAAAAGGAGTTCAAAGTAATGACTATGAAACTTTCAAAAGACTTGGGAGAAGGTTGGATGAGCATAGTGACAAGTTAAATGTTCTTCTTAACAGTGCTAGAAAGTATAAAGAAAATCCAAAAAATGATGAAGAAAATAATAAGTGAAGTGAAAAAATCTACTAGGAAGACTCAGCAGATCAAATGATACAGATAAATGGATGAGGAAGCTGGAGGACTGAGTAGTGGGAATCAATGAAGTTAAAAGGGGAGGGAGGGTGGGGAAGGAAAAGAGAAAAAAAAAAAAAGAACAGTTTTGGAGACCTCTGAGATGACATTAAGAAAACTAACATTCTCCTTATAGGAGTCACAGTAGGAAAAAAAAGAAAAATGAGCAGAGAATATAGTTAAAGACATAATAGCTGAGAAAGAAATACTTCTGAACTAATTCTATGAGGTGAGACTTAACCTGATATCTAAACTAGGCAAGGATATCACACACACAGAAAATAAAATTACAGGCAGAATCATTGGTGAACATACATGCAAAAATCCTCAACAAAATATTAAGGAACCAAATCCAACAATATATTCAAGACATCATACAGCATAATGGAGTTGGATATACCCCAAGGATGCATCCATGGTTCAATTTTCACAAATCAATCAATATGACATATCACATTAAAAAATTAAAGGCTAAGAACTATAATTGTATTAATAGATACAGAAAAAATAAAAAACTTAAAACAAAATTGGCATCTATTTATGATTAAAACTCTCAACAAAGTGGAGCATACATACCTCAACATAATACAGGACCATACAAAACAAGCCCACAGCTTATGTCATATTCAACTGTGAAAAGTTGAAATAATTTCCTCTAAGATCAGAAACAGGACAAGGATGTCCACTCTCACCACTTTTATTCAACATAATGTTGGAAGCA
This sequence comes from Antilocapra americana, assembly GCA_007570785.1. NCBI lineage: Eukaryota > Metazoa > Chordata > Mammalia > Artiodactyla > Antilocapridae > Antilocapra > Antilocapra americana. The sequence goes on from ML662442.1 coordinate 7,852,373, forward strand.
CAGTCTAATCAAAACAGTCTTGAAAAAGAGCAAATTTGAAGGTATCCTGCTCCCTGATTTCAAAATATACTACAAAGCCACAGTAATCAAAACATTATGAAATTGTCACAAAAGCAGACACATAGATCAATAAAACAAAACAAATATTCCAGAAGTAAACCTACACTTATATGGGTAATTAATGTGAAAAAGGAGGCAAAAATATGAAGTGAGGAAAAGATGGTCTCAAATAAAAGTTATTGGAAAAGTTGAATAGCTGCATTCAAAAGAATCAAAGTGGACTATTAACTCACACCATTCACAAAATAAATTCAAAATGGTTTAAAGAACTAAATGTAAGACCTGAAACCATAAAATTTCTAGAAAGAAAATTATGTAGTAGGCTCTTTAGTGTTGGTTTTAGTAATTTATTTATTTATTTATTTTTTTGGATATGTCTCCTTAGGCAAGAACAAAAATAAATGATATCTAATTAAACCTTAAGGCATTTGAGCAGTGAAAGATGCTATCAACAGCAACAACAACAAAAGGCACCTACTGAATGGGAAAAGATACTTGCAAACAATGTATCTGATAAGGGGTTAATTCCTTTTACAACTATTTGTAAGGCCTCCTCAGACAGCTATTTTGCTTTTTTGCATTTCTTTTCCATGGGCTTGGTCTTAATCCCTGTCTCCTGTACAATGTCACAAACCTCCGTCCATAGTTCATCAGGTACTCTGTCTATCATATTTAGTCCCTTAAATCTATTTCTCAATTCCACTGTCTAATCATAAGGTGTTTGTTTCATTTACCTGAATGGTCTAGTGGTTTTCCCCATTTTCTTCAATTAAAATCTGAATTTGACAATAAGGAGTTCATGATCTGAGCCACAATCAGCTCCCGGTCTTGTTTTTGCTGACTGCATAGAGCTTCTGCATCTTTGGCTGCAAAAGATATAATCAATCTGATTTCTGTGTTGACCATCTGGTGATGTCCATATGTAGAGTCGTCTTCTCTTGTGTTGTTGGAAGAGGGTGTTTGCTATGATCAGTGCATCCTCTTGGCACAAATCTATTAGCCTTTTCCCTGCTTCATTCTGTACTCCAAGGCCAAATTTTCCTGTTACTCCAGGGGTTTCTTGATTTTCTACTTTTGCATTCGAGTCCCTTATAATGAAAAGGACATCTTTTTTGGGTGTTAGTTCTAAAAGGTCTTGTAGGTCTTCACAGAACCATTCAACTTCATTTTCTTTAGCATTACTGGTTGGGACATAGGCTTATATTACCGTGATATTGAATGGCTTGCCTTGAAAACAAACAGAGATCATTCTGTCATTTTTGAGATTGCATCCAAGTACTGCATTTCAGACTCTTTTGTTGACCATGATGGCTACTCCATTTCTTCTACTGAATTCTTGCCCACAGTAGTAGATATAATGGTCATCTGAGTTAAATTCACCCATTCCAGTCCATCTCAGTTGGCTGATACCTAGAATGTCGACATTCACTCTTGTCATCTCGCATTTGACCACTTCCAATTTGCCTTGATTCATGGACCTAACATTACAGGTTCCTATGCAATATTGCTCTTTACAGCATCGTACCTTGCTACTATCACAGGTCACATCCACAACTGGGTATTGTTTTTCTTTTGGCTCCATCCCTTCATTCTTTCTGGAGCTATTTCTCTGCTGATCTCCTGTATGACATTGGGCACCTACCGACCTCGGGAGTTCATCTTTCAGTGTCCTATATTTTTGCCCTTTTATACTATTCATGGGATTTTCAAGGCAAGAATAGTGAAGTGGTTTGCCATCCTTTCTCCAGTGGACCACAATCTGTCAGACTTCTCCACCATGACCCAGCTGTATTGGGTGGCCCCACACAGCATGGCTGAGATTCATTGAGTTAGACAAGGCTGTGGTCCATGTGATCATGTTGGCTGTTTTCTGTTTTAATGGTTTCAGTGTGTCTGCCCTCTGATGCCCTCTTGCAACACCTACCATCTTACTTTGGTTTCTCTTACCTTGGACGTGGGGCAACTCTTCAAGACTGCTCCAGGAAAGCAGAGCCGCTGCTCCTTACCTTGAAGGAGGGGTCTCTCCTCATGGCTCCCCCTCCTGACCTTGAACATGGAGTACCTCCTCTCGGCCCTCCTGCGCCCACACAGCTGCAGCTCCCTTGATGCTGGTAGCTCCTCTCGGCTGCCGCTCCTGACCTCGGCCACGGGGTAGCTCCTCTCCCCCGTGCTTCTGCGTGAATCGGCACCGCCGCAGTGCTTCCCCGCTTCCTCACTACCATATGATCCACCAATTCCATCCCTTAGTGTATATCTGAAGACAACCCAAACACTAATTCAAAAAGATAGATGTCCCAATACTCCTTGCAGCATTATTTATTGATACAATAGTAAAGATATGGAAGCAATCTAAGGGCCAATCAATGGATGAGTGGATAAAAATGTGTGGCATATATTTGTTGCTTAGTCACTAAGTTGTGTCCAACTATTTTGCAACCTTATGGACTGTAACCCACCTCTCTCCTCAGGATTTCCCAGGCAAGAATGCTGGAGTGGGTTGCCACTTCTTTCTCCAAAGGATCTTCCCAGTCCAAGGATTGAACTCACATCTCCTACATTGGCAGGTAGATTCTTTGCAATTGAGCCACTGGGAAGCCTGTTTCATATATTGATAGAAAAATATTAATCATCCATAAAAAAGAATGAAATTCTGCATTTGCAACAATATGGTTGGACCTAGTTAGGCCTATATTATGTTGTGCTTAGTGTAATAAGTAAGACAGAAAAAGGCAAATACTGAGGGATTTCACACATATGTGGACTCTAAAAACAAATGAACAAATTCAGAAAACCAGAAATAGAGTTTATAAATTCAGAGAAGAATCATATGTTTGCCAGGGAGGAGGGTGATGGGCAGATGAATGAAATTGATCAGAGAAATTCAGTGATACCAACTTTCAGCTTCAAAACAAATGAGTCATGAGTATGAAATGTTCAGTGTGAAAAATATAGTCAATAACTATGTAATAGTTTTGTATTATGACATACTGTATCCAGAACCATAATAATCATGCTTATGTTATTATTTTGAACTGTATAAAAATACCAAATCATCACATTATAAAAGAGGAATTTTCATATTATTGTAGGCCAATTTTACTTCAAAAACAACAATTAAAGTATCTCACAGATAAAGAGATAAGGTTTGTGGTTATCAGAGGCAAGGGAATGAGGAATGGTAATTGAATGATGATTTTCAAAAGGTAAAATCTTCCAGTCATATGACAATCAATACTATATTGTAGGAATATAGAATGTAGTGTACTATATAATAACTGTAATACTGCTCTATGTTACATATGCAAGTTGTTAAGAGAGTAAATCCTTAAGAGTTTTCATCACAAGACAAAAATTTATTTTCTGTTTTTTTTAAATTTCATGTTTATATGAGATGATGGTTATTCAATAAACTTTTGTGATAAGCATTCCATGATGTATGTAAGCCAAGCCATTATTACACTTTAAACTTATGCAGTGCTGTGTACAAATTATATCTGAATAAAACTTGTAGAAAAAATATACAATCTGGAGGTCAGAAGAGGGAGTTATGCTCTACAATGATAGCAGAATCCAACAAGAAGAAGAGAGACTCCCTTTTGTTTCCTGGCAAGGGCTCAACCAATAAAAGATGGTCACAATTCAGCCAATGAAAAGCCATGGACTCTATGTTTGCTGTCGTCCTCCCACTTCCTCTCCCCTCTATAAAGGAGTTCTCTGCATTTTTGAAAGAGATTTACCTTTAATTCACCATGGCTGTGAGCCTGAATTACAATTCTTTGCTGATACAGAATAATTCAATTTTTTGCTGAAGAAATAACTGATAGTATGTTTTAGATCAACATTTTGGTGGCCTATATGGGGACCAGAAAAGACTGTCCCCTGCCCAAGACAATTGAGGGTGTTATCATGTCTGACTCTTTGTGACCCTATGGACTGTAGCCCACCAGACTCCTTTGTCCATAGAATTCTCCAGGCAAGAATACTGGAGTGCGTTGTCATTCCCTTCTCCAGGGATCAAACTCAGGTCTTCTGCATTGCAGGTAATTTCTTTACCCCTTGAGACACCAGGGAAGCCAGCCAAGAAACCCAAGACTAATGAGCAAACAGGTATAGTACCTATACTAAGTTCACTGTGCTCACTCCTTTTCTCACTGATATAGGGACTTGAGGGTGAGTTTTCCCCCTGAATTTGACCTTCTGCCATTTTTTTTTCATATTGAAGTTCTCCATCTTTTATTTGGAATCTTCTTAAAGGTTTTGTTCTTTCTGGTTAAGACCTGTGTACAAGAATTTGCTTGGCATTTTAGCTTGGTTTTTGAAATTAGGGTGTTCCATCTGTATTTAGCTTGGCTTTGGCCAGTTCCTTTTGAAACTGAGGGCTGTTTAATTGGAAATGTGCCAGTTCAGCCTTCAGCCCGTTGCTTTGGAACAGTGGCTGTCCTACTAGAACTCTGATGAGAAGCCTTTCGCCTGGCAGTTTTGGGGTCAGATTGTTGTCTTAGAACTGGCTGGTATTAGGCCTGCAGGCTATTTGAGCTGTTTCAGCTGTTTAAACTGAGAAGTATTCTTATACATTAGAGAAAATCCTGAGAAAGATCTCAGTAAATTAAGTATTTTGAGGGCATGTCTCTTACAGAGATCCCAACCTATTTTGTTTAAAACTAAGTGTTATTAATTCTACTTAAAATGGAAAAATAAAACAGAAGCTAATATTATTTTTAAGACCTTTAAAAAATAAAGATCTTACTTATTAAAAAGATATATGATGCATTTCTAACAAAATAGACTGACCTGAACAAAGGCAATTTGGAGAATATAAATAGCTCCTGTGGGGAACTTAATTTTATTACAACCAAATAGGACAATCATAGCTCTAAAATGTCCAAAACTGAATAGAATGTCTATTTCAATTGGTGTTTTGAGGTTTCCAAATATTATCAGACGGCTAACATTGTGTCTCTAAAAAATGAGATCTTTAAAATTAACTGAGGCAAATAGCGATCAAAGAATGAAAATGTCTCTGAAGCCTGAAGCTCGTCCTCTCTCACTCCTGTGACTCGATCCCCACCTCTGTGCCACCCTCCTCCCTCCCTCTATGCTACCTACACCTCCTCTGGACCCTCAGTTCTCAGATAATAATTCTTACGCCAAACTTCAATCTTTCTCTGAAGTTCTCCCCACACCCTTTTCCTCTGAACCTATCAGAACATGAGGATCCAGAAGCTACACCCTTAGCTTCTTATGTTCCTTGAACCAAACCTGAACTGAGAGCCATAGCCAAAGATTTTCCCAAAGTATCTGAAGATTCTCACAGGTTTGCTTATAGATGTAGCATAGTCATTTATACATATCAGCCTGGTTTCTCTGACTTATATCAGCAAGTTCATATACTTGTCAGTGAAAGCTATACCCAGCATTGAATGAAAATTGCTTAGTGAGGAAATCTTAAAAGCTCTCTAGAATGACAACTGGAAGGCAATAATATAATGACTTCACTGAGAATTTCTAGGGCTTTTCCAAAGCCTGTTAATTAGAACAAGTCAGTCTTGGACACAAAAATCTTATAAACCTGGTCATGACTATTATAAAGGACTTCAGATTGTTTTTAAAGAAAATTCTAGTCTTCTTTTCAAAGTTGACTCCATTTAAGTAGCTTTTAAGTCAGTGTTTAATAATGGGTTGAACAGAGACTTTTCCCTTCTAGTAAAATGGAATCAGAAAACAAGTGTCCACTCCAAACTTAGCTAATCTGGCAAACCAGACTCTAGATGAGTTACCACAAAAGAGCCCACCAAAATTCTTAATCTCCAACTCCAGTAAGTGGAAGCTATTAAATGAAACCAAAATACTTCCTTTTCTGCTATTATTGCAAAGAGCCAGGGCATTGGAAATGAGGTTTTTACAAATTCAAGTACCTTAGGCACCAATTTTCCTCTAACCAGCCTTTCCAAAAACAAACATAATCACTCAGTTGTGCCTGACTCTGTGACCCCATGGACTATAGCCCACCAGACTTCTCTGTGCATGGAATTTTCCAGGCAAGAATTCTGGAGTGGGTTGCCATTTCCTACTCCAGTGTTATCTTCCTAATCCAAGGATTGAACCCATGTCTCCAGTGTCTCCTGCATTTGCAGGCAGATTCTTTACCTGCTGAGCCATTGAGGAAGCCTTTCCAATGTCCTCCCAATTCTGTGATAGGGTTTACAGGAATTGCAGTGGCTCTTCCCAATGCTCCTTCATAAATGGCCCAGAGAAACATTTCTCCAGATTGAGGATGAATTTCTACTAGTCATTTGACACCAGAGCCATAAACTGGGTACTTAACTCCACTGTTATAAAAAGCCCTTGCCTCAGAGTTCAAATAGTGGAGATCTGTCAACCTACTCCATTCTGTTTAAGTCCTTTGATAAATACACATTATTTTCACCTTAATCCCAACAACCTATACATCTAGGCCAAGACTTCTTAAGGAAGTATCATGTAGAAATGTTCTTCTACAAAAAGAGGGAAATAATTATAGAATTTGACAGGAATAAAGCAATCAACTTAAGACTCTTTGATGTTTGTTATACTTCCCCCCACCCACCCATCTCTGATGGTAGTATATCTGATTTAGGAACAATGATCACTTGTTTCTATTGAATTGGCTACCAAACCCCTCATGGGCAAAATTTCCACCTGATATTAACAAAATTCACAGGACATCTCCCACCAAGATTTAAATACATCCCTCAAAACCTCTTCTAACAATCAATCAATATCCTATAAATAAAGAAGTCCTTTGAGGCACAAAGACCATAATAGAAAATTGCAGAGTTCAAGCTGTCATTATCTCCTATACCACTCCATATAATATTCCCATTTTACCAGGGAGGGAATCTAAAGCCTTAGGGAGGACACTTGTCCAGGACCCTGAGCAATAACCAACATTATTATCCCTTCACACCATGCTGTGCTAAGCCTTGTGGGTGCAACTAACATCATCCTACCAGAAGCAAATTCTCTATTGTAATTGATTTACGCAGTGTGTTATTTAGTATTCCAGTTGAAGCAAGTCAATACAATTTTTGACTTTATATCAGAAGAAAAACAATTTACCTGGATAATAATGACCCGGAGTTTTACTGAGAGTCTTTATTTCTTGCAAATACTGATGCTTGATTTGCATCAAAAATTCCCTAGGGGTTCTACTTTTTTTGCAGGATATGAATGACTTTTTTTGCTCTTCTTCTCAAACCTTCTCACTTGCTAAAACTTTTAGCCATAAAAGAACATGAAATTAGCAAAGAATAATTGCTGTTTGCCCAAACCCATTTCTAATATTTAGAGTATTGGGCATGAGAATAAAGGCTACCCCTCAATCTGGATAGACTTCCTCGTGTCCTAAGTTACACCAAACCCAAAACTAAACCCCAACTGCAAGGTTCTCTCTGGTTGTTAATTATTGCTGAAACAGAACCTCAGATTGCAATCTTACAACCAAACCTCTGTATATTTTGCTAAAGAAAAGCAATCTGAACCAATTTTATGTGAAGAACCTGATGACATAGTGTTTAAGGATTTAAAGTAAAATTTGTGAGCCCACTTGTTCTTGGGCATCTCAATTATTGATTCCTTTTTCCTTTTTGTATATGAAAAGGAAGGGAATGCCCTTGGGATCACTCACCCAAAACCATGGTGATCACCATCAATTGGACCCCAATGAATCCTCATCATGCTCACTATTTCTTAGTCAACAGTCTTCCCTCCTAGGGAGTCATTTTGTTAACTGCTCTTCACATAACACTTTAATTTCACTGGTGATTCTTTTTTAAAAGTTGACAGTGACAAATATTGTGCTGAGTATGCTACTGCAACTCCTTTCAATGTTAATCATGTGGCGTCTTTAACTATGATTTTTACTTTGACCCTACAGGCTGAATTATACTCTGTTACACAGGCTTGTACTTTAGCCAGGGTCAAATTTGCCACTATTTATATTGAGTGTATATATATTTTTGAAGTAGCCCATGATTTTGGAATGTTGTAGGACAACCAGGCTTTCTTGCTTTCAGCATAAATAAAATATAAACTGGTCCCTATCTTCAGGAACTATTCAGTCCAGTTCAGTCATTCAGTCATGTATAACTCTGCAACCCCATGGACTGCAGCACACCAGGCTTCCCTGTCCATCACCAACTCCTGGAGATTGCTGAAACTCATATCCATCAAGTGGGTGATGTCATCCAACTATCTCGTCCTCTGTCAGGAACTACTGGATGCAATCATTCTGCTTTTTAGAGCCCACATCCCTCAATTGTTGTTTAGTTGCTCAGTAATGTCCAACTCTTTGTGACTCCATGTACTGTAGACCATCAACTCCTTCATCCATAGCATTTTCCAGGCACAGATATTGGAGTGGGTTGCCATTCCCTTCTCCAGGGGATCTTTCTGACTGAGGGATAGAACCCATATCTCCTGCACTGGCAGGTGGATTTTTCACCAAGGAAGCCCAAGTCTTTCAATACGTGATGACAAAAAGGCATCAGAACATATACACATACCCAAACAGTAGCACCACAAAAATACAGCCTTCTTTCAGCCACTCTTCATTAATAGGAAAGAAAATCTACCTAGAAACTGGGCTTCCCATGTGGTTCAGGGTAAAGAATCTGCCTGCCAAGGCAGGAGACACAGCTTCAACCTCTGGGTTAGGATGATCCCCCGGAGGAGGAAACAGTGTTGCACTCCTGTATTCTTGCCTGAAGAACCCCATGGATAGGGGAACCTGGTGAGCTACTGTTCATGGGGTCACAAAGAGTCAGACACCACTGAACATGCACACATGAAAGTAATTTAACATCCTTAAGATCAAAAGATTCTAACCTATTCCTTAAACAAAATCACACTATTTTTCTAGCAGGAAAGAAGAGGAAATGTTCACTAGGTAACTAGTAACACCTACCACATCTGTACACTGACTTGCAAGCTTTTGCCTTCACTACTGCATTTAGTATAGACGCATTCTTTTTAATTTTGGTTGCTCTGGGTCTTCACTCTGGTACATGGGCTTCTCTAGTTGCTGCAGGCAAGGCTTAGTTGCCCTGAAGCATGTGGGATCTCAGTTACTCAAAGAGAGATCAAACCCACATACTCTGCTTTGGAAGACAGATTCTTAACCAATCACGCACTAGGGAAGTCCTGGGCTCATCATTCTTTTCAGTTCATATATAATGAAAAACTTCTTTTTACTGTGGCAACACTGGCAGGGATAATTTTAAGAGGACAATCTTTCAGTGTTAAAATAATGCCCATTATTTTAAATTGTGATGGGTTTCCTGAATTTGATATGAAAGCAATGCCTTATAGAAGAGTAGTTGGGAAAAACAACAGAAAAAAAAAAAAAAAAAGAATGAAAGAGAAAGTAAATGGGTTAAAGATTGTCACTCATTTTACTTGTTTTTCTTAATTATATAGAGTGTTTTTTTTTTTCTTTAGATATCCTGGTCAAGTTAAATTTTTACTCTAAGAAATAGCCTCAAACATAAATATTATAATTCATAAAAATAATGAAGTACTCTGGGGTTAAGTAGGTGGCAGGAAGTTAGAGAGTACAGAGCAGCAGCTCTTAACCTGTATCCTAAAAATCCTTTGGGCTTCTGCCAGAGGCAGTATCTGTGTGTACAGTTTACTTTTGTTTCAAATGAATACATATATACTTATGGAACTATCAGTTAAATGATATGTTTAAAAGTATAATTTTGAGATGCAATTTGCTGCATGCAAACACTTCATGCCATAATATCATGCTGTAAGCACTGTGTGCATGTGTATGTTTTCTGGTTGCTGAAAGAAAAAGAGAAATATCTGGCTCATTCAAGAGCTGGTCACAAACAAGTCCGTATCTACATCTCAGCTCTGATAAGATACAGAGTCTGTAGCTAGGAAGTTAGTTTCCAAAGCAATTTCACATTAAAGAAAAAGAAGTATGAGTTTTGTTAGTACAATAGCTGTGTGTGTGTGTGTGTGTGTGTGTGTGTGTGTGTGTGTGTGTGTGTGTGTGTGTGTGTGTTAGGCATTCAGTCGTTTCTGACACTTTGTGACCTCATGAACTGTAGCCTGCCAGGCTCCTCTGTTCATGGAATTTCCCAGGCAAGAATCTGGAGTGGATTGCTATTTCCTTCTCCGGGGGATCTTCCAGACCCAGGAATCAAATCCAAGTTGCCTGCATTGCAGACAGATTCTTTATCATCTGTTGATGTTGTTCAGTCACTAAGTCATGTTCAACTCTTGGTGATTTCATAAACTGCAGCACGCCAGGCTTCTCTGTCCTTCACTGTCTCCCTGAGTTTTCCCAAACTCATGTCCATTGAGTCAGTGATGCCATCCTACCATCTCAACTCCTGTTGCCCCCTTCTCCTCTTGCCCTCAATCTTTTCCAGCATCAAGATCTTTTCTAATGAGTCAGCTCTTCGAATCAGGTAGCCAAAGTACTGGAGTTTCAGTTTCAGGATCAGTCCTTCCAATGAATATTCAGAGTTGATTTCCTTTAGTATTGACTGGTTTGATCTTCTTCAGTACAAGGGATCTCAAATGTCATGCTATCTAAAATAATAATATCTTAATTTTGGCTTAATTTCTTTAGTATTCTGGTACTACCATGCTTTGTGGAATTATCTAGCATTTTAACATTTCAAGGAAGAAAATATATAATTTCTACTCTCATTTCATTTCTGTGTTAATGATACTGAAAATCTGAATAATACATTATCATTATATTAGCTTGAAAAGCGTCATAAAATTTTATTGCTGAATCAATTTAATTTTATCTTTCATGATCCTTAATGGGCATTAAATAGGTGTGAAAAAATGCAAAATAAGCTTTGGATTCTGTTTCTTGCACTTGGGTTTTGAAAAGTATTCTCACACCGCATTATGTGTATGATTTTGACTAATGTTTGAACCATTGTTTTCTGTCATAGAACAAAGTCATTTTTCTTTGGACAAAAATGCACTTTACTATCCATCTACACAGTTCATGATTACTTCTACTAAAACAATGTAATAGTGTATACATGTCTTTACTTAGATTATCCTGTAAAGACATGAAGGGGTTATCAAGAAAACAAAGCCAAGTATTGACAGACAATCAAAGTGGACACAGAGTACTCAGATAATAATATATTAATAATTTAGAAATACACTCAACAGCATGTTTTTCTTTCCATGAATATAATCTGCTAAAGTAATGTAGTTTTTAAATAATACATTATCTCACATTAGTAGACTGATATAATTAGTTCTCAGGATTTGATAGTTCATGGTTCTTTTTAAAGCAAATATAGACTTTTATAGTAACTTCCTTTAAAATTCCATTGTGCAACATATATTCCTTTCTCATGGTAGATAAACTGCACTGAGTTAGCTGAGCAGAACTGGAGCTAGGTTTTCAGCTCCATTTTTCTAGGTCTCATGGGCCGCAAGATACATTTTGTATGGGGTCTGGAAGACAAAAGGAAAGCAGCAGCCAGGTTGTTTTCAGGCTCAGAGGGCAGGGAACGACCAGGTGGTGCTGTAGTTCATGTATATCATTGCAGATTTGCTGCTGGCTGACCCTGTTAGCTTGGGACACAGCCAGGCCCAACCATAGTTCCTTCAGCTCCAACTACACTTTCATTTTCTGCAACTCTTGGGCACCAGTTTTTCTAGCATGTCACCTGATCATCAAAACCGAGACCAGTGAAGACCTAGCTGATCTCCATGGGCTCCAGTTTTCCCTTTTTGTCCCCCATGTCACATCAAACTTTCCTTCCTGAAAATCTGTCCTTCTCTCCAGACCCAAAATCAAAAGCAAAACTAATAATGATAAACTGTTATTAGCACCTTATAGTTATATAAGTTCAATTATTTTGTATAAATTCCATACTGCTGTCATTTCCAATAATTGTATTTTTTGATGAAATCTTTCATGTAAAACTCACTATCTTGACTATTAATTGGTGTTATTCTCAATTATTATGCAGTAGCATTTAAATTTGCCTCATAATGTTGTAAAACATAATTTTGCTTTAGTGTTTTTCTTTAGCTTAACATATTAACACTGAAGAGCAAATTCATGCATAGTTCATAAGTAAACGTGCAAATGTTTCATAGTATAAGCTTTTTAGAAAAATGCAATACATTTTGCATTTCAAAATGTAAAAGGTGTAATGGAAAGCCTAAGAAGCAACTTTTATTTATTTTTTAATATATTAAGTGTGCAGTGAGAGGGTTAGAAAAGTATATTTTAAAAAGTAATGTGACTATGGAGGATTCTGGGAATATGCAGCCTGAACATAATTGCCAAGTCCTCCTCATGCTGTATCTTCCTCTTTGGAATAACATGCCAAAGAATAAACATGCTTTTTTAGTTTAGATAATACTCTGAATGCCTCTTTTATATTGGTAAATGGTAGGGGTGAACCTTATATTTAGAGTACAAAGAGAGCTGGAAAACAATAAAAGGAAAGCCCTCCCCCCAAATAATGAAGAGATTTATAAATTTCATGACAAATTCAGGGGGTCCATCTGTACAAGTGGACCCATTTGAATGGATCAAGGAGTTAATCCTCAATCCTGCTGTAACTGGGATCCAGAGGAACCCAGGCACTAATAAATGGAATTATTCAGTCCATGAGAGGTGAAGCAGGTAGACACTTACATCCAGAGAGGCCTGTTAACAAGGGGCTTTTCCTATGTATCTCAGCCCAAAGACAAACAGTTCCCAGTCCCTGCAATGTTTCACTCCCCAACACTGAAAGAGTACAAATAGACATAAATAAGGATATTCATAATAAAAATGATAATCATCAAGGGTTACTGAAGGGTTTTCAGAATATGTCCCAGAACTGAAAACCAGACTAAAAATTGAAAACTTAATAATAATCCCTGATAATTAATAGGTTACTGATGGTGAAAAATAAGATCAAGTGAGAGCAGATATACAAAGAGGAATAATAATCTCAGGCAAAGAAACATGAGGTATGAAAGTTACCTAATCCAGTAACAGATAACAGAGGAGTTAGAATCATCATACTGCCTGGCTCTGCCATTCACAGCTATGCCAATCTGGCTTATGTTTCATTACACAAAATCACTCCAGATGGTGACTGCAGCCATGAAATTAAAAGATGCTTGCTCCTTGGAAGAAAAGCTTTGACCAACCTAGATAGCATATTAAAAAGCAGAGACATTATTTTGCCAACAAATGTCCATCTAATCAAAGTTATGGATTTTCCAGTGGTCATGTATGGATGTGAGAGTTGAACTATAAAGAAAGCTGAGCACCAAAGAATCGATGCTTTTGAACTGTGCTGTTGGAGAAGACTCTTGAGAGTCCCTTGGACTGCATGGAAATCCAACCAGTCCACCCTAAAGGAAATCAGTCCTGAATATTCATTGAAAGGACTAATGCTGAAGCTGAAACTCCAACACATTGGCCACCTGATGCGAAGAACTGACTGATCTGAGAAGACTCTGATGCTGGGAAAGACTGAGGGTGGTAGGAGAAGGGAATGGCAGAGGATGAAATGGTTGAATGGTAGCAAAGAGTCAGACAACTGAGTGACTGAACCAAATTTAAATTCATCTCTAAAGTCAGAAGAATCATATCAGCAGTACCTATCTGGCTAGCTATTCCCCTAGAGAATACATGTTATAGGATTGAGTATGTAGGCTATTGACTGGGAAATATTTAAAACAGTTCAGCCACTCAGTCATGTGTCTAACTCTTTCTGACCCCATGAACAGACTTCCCTGTCCTTCGCCAACTCCCATAGTTTGCTCAAACTCATGTCCACTGAGTCAGTGATGCCATCCAAGCACCTTGTCCTCTCTTTTCACCTTCTCCTCTTGCCTTCAATATTTCCCAGCATCAGGATATTTTCCAATAGGTCAGCTATTTGCATCAATTCAGTTCAGTTAAGTTGCTCAGTCATGTCCAACTCTTTGCAACCCCGTGGACAGCAGCACGCCAGACCTCCCTGTCCATCACCGACTCCAGGAGTTTACTCAAATGCGTATCCATTGAGTCAGTGATGCCATCCAACCATCTCATACTTTGTCATCCCCTTCTACTCCTGCCTTCAATCATTCCCAGAATCAGGGTCTTTTCAAATAAGTCAGTTCTTCGCATCAGGTGACCAAAGTATTGGAGTTTCAGCTTTAGCATCAGTCCTTCCAAAGAATGTTCAGGACTGGTTTCCTTTAGGATGGACTGGTTGGATCTCCTTGCTCTCCAAGGGACTTTCATGAGTTTTCTCCAACACCACAGTTCAAAAGCATTTATTCTTCAGCACTCAGCTTTCTTTAGGGTCCAACTCTCACATTACTACATGACTACTGGAAAAACCATAGCTTTGACTATATGGACTTTTGCTGGCAAAGTAATGTTCCTACATTTTTTAATATGTTGTCTAGGTTGATGGTAGCTTTTCTTCCAAGGAGTAAGTATCATTTAAATTTGTGGCTGCAGTCACCAAATGCAGTGATTTTAGAGTCCAAAAAAATAAGGTATGACACTGTTTCCATTGCTTCCACATCTATTTTCCATGAGGTGATGGGACCGGATGCCATGATATTAATGTTTGGAAAGTTGAGTTTTAAGCCAGCTTTTTCACTCTGCTCTTTCACCTTCTTCAAGAGGCTCTGTGGTTTATCGTCACTTTTTGCCATAAGGGTGGTGTCATCTGCATATCTGAGATTTATCAATATTTCTCTTGGCAATCTTGATTTCAGCTTGTGCTTCATCCAGCCCACCATTTCACATGATGTACTCTGCATATAAGTTAAATAAACAGAATGACAATATATAGCCTTAACATATTTCTTTCCCAAGTTGAAGCCTATCTGCTGTTCCATGTCCAATTCTAACTGTTGCTTCCTGATCTGCATACAGGGATCTCAGGAAACAGGTAAGGTGGTCTAGTATTCCCATCCCTTAGAGAATTTTCCAGAATTTTTGTGAGTCACACATTCAAAGCCTTTAGCATAGTCAATGAAGCAGAAGTAGATGTTCCTTTGAAATTCTCTTGCTTTTTCTATGATCCGATGTATGTTTTCAATTTGATCTTATTCCTCTACCTTTTCTAAATCCAGCTTGAACATCTGGAAATTGTCAGTTCAAGCACTGCTGAAGTCTAGCTTGGAGAATTTTGAGCATTACTTGGCTAGCATGTGAAATTAGTGCAATTGTACATTAGTTTGAACATTCTTTGGCAATGTCTTTCTTTGGGATTGGAATGAAAACTAACCTTTTCCAGTCCTGTAGCCACTGCTGAGTTTTCCAAATTCACTGACATATTAAGTGCAGCACTTTCACAGCATCATCTTTTCAGATTTGAAACAGCTCAGTTAGAATTCCATCACCTCCACTAGCTTTGTTCGTAGTAATGCTTCCTAAGGCCCACTTGACTTCACATTCCAGAATGTCTGACTCTAGGTGAGTGATCACACAATCATAGTTATCTGGGTCATTAAGATCTATTTAGTATAGTTCTTCTGTGTATTCCTGCCATATCTTCTTAAGATCTTGTGCTTCTCTTAGGCCTTACCCTTTCTGTCCTTTATTGTGCCCATCTTTGCATGAAATGTTCCCTTGGTGTCTCTAAATCTCTTTAAGAGATTTCTAGTCTTTCACATCCTATTGTTTTCCTCTGTTTTCACTGATCACTTAGGAAGGTTTTCTTATCTCTCCTTGCTACTGTTTGGAACTCTGCCTTTAGATGGATGTATCTTTCATTTTCTCCTTTCCTTTCTCTTCTCTTCTTTTCTCAGGTATTTGTAAGTCCTCCTCAGCTAATCATTTTGCCTTTTTCCATTTATTTTTCTTGGGGATGGCTTTGTTCACCACCTCCTATACAGTGTTACACACCTTCACCCATCATTCTTCAGTCACTCTATCAGATCTAATCCCTTGAATCTATTTGTCGCTTCCTCTGAATTATCATAAGTGATTTGATTTAGGTTATACATAAATGGTCTAGTGGTTTTCCCTACTTTCTTCAATTTAAGTCTGAATTTTGAAGTAAACAATTCATAATGTGAGCCACAGTGAGTTCTCAGTCTTACTTTTGCTGCTTGTCTAGACTTCTCCATCTTCACTTTCAAGGAATATAATCAATCTGATTTTGGTATTGACCATCTGGTAATTTCCATGTGTAGTCTCTGGTGTTGTTGGAAGAGGGTTTTTACTATGACCGGTGCGTTCTCTTAGCAAAACTCTGTTTTGTGCTCTGAGGCCAAACATATCTGTTTCCCAGGTAACTCTTAGATTCCTTCTTTTGCATTGCAGTCCCCTATGATGAAAAGGAAATTTTTTGGGGGGGAGGGTCTTAGTTTTTGAAGGTCATATATGTCTTCACTCAATATGCCAACAAATATGGAAAACTCACCAGTGGCCACACAACTGGAAAAGATCAGTTTTCATGTAGGTTCAACTTCAAATTCTTCAGCATTAGTAGTTAGAGCATAGACTTGGATTATTGTAATATTGAATGGTTTGCCTTGGAAACAAATGGAGATTATTCTGTAGTTTTTGAGATTGCACCAAAATACTGTATTTTGGAGTATTTTTGTTGACTATGGGGGCTTCTCCATTTCTTATAAGGGTTTCTTGCCTGCCATAGTAGATAAAATGGTCACCCTAACTAAATTTGTCCATGCCAGTCCATTTTAGTTCACTGATTCCCAAAATGTCAATGTTCACTCTTGCCATCTCCTGTTTGACCACTTCCAATTTACCTTGCTGCATGAACCTAATATTACAGGTTCCTATGCAGTATTGCTCTTTGCAGCATTGGACTTTACTTTCACCACCAGACTCATCCCTTCCTGAGTGTTATTTTCACTTTGGCTCTCTCTCTTCATTCCTTCTGGAGCTATTTCTCCAATCTTCTCCAGTATGATATTGGGCACCTACTGGCCTGTGGAGTTCATCTTTCAGGGTCATATCTTTTAGTCTTTTCATACTGTTCATGTGGTTCTCAAAACAAGACTGCTGAGGTGGTTTGCCATTCCCTTCTCCAGTAGATCACGTTTTGCCAGAACTCTCTACCATGACCTGCCTGTCTTGGGTGGCCCTACACAGCATGATTCATAGTTTCTTTGAGTTACACGGGGCTGTGATCCATGTGATCAGTTTGGTTAGCTTCCTGTGACTGTGGTTTTCATTCTGTCTTTCCTATGATAAATGAGGATAAGAGGCTTGTGAAGCCTCCTGATGCAAGGGACTGGCTGTGGGGGAAATGGGTCTTTCCCCGGTTGGGCCATGCTCAGTAAATCTTTAATCCAATTTTCTGCTGATAGGTGGTGCTTTGTTCCCTTCTTATAGTTTAGCCTGAAGGAAAGCTGTTGTAAGGAGTAATGGCAGTAATGGTGACCTCCTTCAAAACAACTTATGCCAGCAGCTCCCAGGACTGTTGTATTAAGTGCCCTTGACTATTGACTCACACCTCTGCTGATGTCTCCTTGACAGTCACAGGCAAGTCTGGCTCAATCTCTTGTGGGCTCAGTGATCCTTTCTCTTGGGTCCTGGGGCACACAAAGTTTTGCTTGTGCCCTCCAAAATTCTATTTCTCCAGTCCTGTGAAAGTTCTGCAATCAAATTTCACTGGCCTCCAAAGTCAAATTCCCTGGAGGTTTTCAGACCCTATGCCAGATTCCCAGGTTGGCAAATCTGTTTGTGAAAACTTCTCTGGTGTAATTGTTCTCCAGTTTGTGAATTTTTTCTTGGTGGCTCTGTGGTGGGGCTAATGGCGACCTCTTCCAAGAGGACTTATGCTATATGCTTCACCTCCTAGATCTGCTGCAGGCAGAGGCCCTGTCCCAGTGGCAGGCAACTGCTGACCCATGCTTCCGCAGGGGACACTCAAACACTAACAGGCAGGTCTGACTCAGTCTCTTGTGGGGATAGCTGCTCCTTTCCCTGCATTCTGATGTGCACAAGGGTTTTGTTTGTGCCCTTTATGTGCCTCTGGTGGGTGTGAGGTTTGATTCTAAATGTGAGTTCACCCCTCTTCCCATCGTGTTGGGAATTCTTTGCCCTTGGATGTGGGATATCTTTTTTTGGTGGGATCCAGAATTCTCCTGTCATTGGTTGTTTTGCAGCTAGTTGTGATTTTGGTGTTATTGCAGAAGATGAGCACTCATCCTTCTACTCTGCCATCTTAGGAGCAACATAGCATGTAGTAGTAGATTATTAATTAGGCAATCTTCCAAACCAGATCACAGACGCACAGGAAAATGACAAGGTTTATGACTCACTAAGTGACTCAGAAAGAGAGACATTTGTGTACACAAAATTTAACAAAAACTCATCAGGAGATAAGGATCCTGACTGAGAGTTTATCAGAGAGCTATGGGAGGACTAAGAATTCCACAGGCAAACGTAGAAATACTTGTGTGCACTGATACTAATTAGAGGAACAATATGGCAAATACAATGCATGTGGACTTTGACATACTGTATCAGATAGAACATAACAATTGCTATTAAAAGGCAAAACTGGAGATCTAAATTAGTAATGCTGGTCCAGTTCAGGGTAGAATAAAATAAGCACAAAACTCCTCACTATTCCACTGAAGGTGATTATAAAATGTGGATAGAATGCATGAATCACTTATCTGAGGACTCTGAAAAATAAATAATAGAAGGAAGCCTGGCAAAAAAGATGAAAATTCTAAATGCTACAGAGCAGCAGTAAATTTACCATTTTTGCCTGCTGTCATTCCCTAGCTAGAATGCAAAATAATCTGAAGTCCTGATGTGGATACGATCATGGACAGAGAAAGCTCCAGGAGAGGCTGGCCAGTAGTGACCGAATAGTAGGATATGGAGGCAATGTAGACATAACATTACTACCATGTTTTTCTTTTCTCTGGTCTTTCAAGACAATGTTGGCAGAAGTTTAGGTGCAAATGAAGTCTATAGGATTGAGACCCTCAGCTATAGAACCTTCTCCTCCCAGAAGTGGTACTTTGATACAAGTGCATAGGATGCATCCTTTAATTTTTGTTTGTCTCTCTCTGTATTCCATCACTTGATCTTGGTTGAAGGGGCATTACAGGAGCATGTAACAAAATGGAATAATTAAAGCCTTAGCTTTCTGGCTTGAGAAATAAGAGGAGCTGCAGATAACTGGAAACCACACAAAGGGGTGATATTTGGAATACAAACTCCTGATACTTCTCATGAAAATCTTAGAAGTCATTCCCAAACCATCCATGTATGAATCTGATCCTAACATGCCAGAGACTAAGAACTGAACTAAGTGAATCACCTGGGTCTCAGAATCATCGGCAATACACACAAGGGACAGAATGAAATGGAACCACAGATTCTTTGAAAACTAAATGGACACTGTAATTACAGTTTAAAGAATTTGAGTTGAAGTTTGCTAATCAGATCAATTACAAGAGAGGGGAAAGGCTTCAACAATAATTGAATAAATAATAGTAGAAAATTCTTAAGTTTGGGGAAAACATACACCAACAGATTCAAAGAGTCTAGAAAACTTTAAACAATATAAACACAAAGAAGCCCATTCCTTGTCACATCACAATCAAAAAGTTTAAAGAGGATAAAACTACATAGAATATAATCAAAGAAAATAAAGCTTTGTTTGTAGGGAAATGATGTGACTACATATATAGGTCACAAAGAAGTGGAAACGATTGTTAATGTACAGAAATAAGATAATCACTAATTTAAAATTACATATACAGTGAAAATAACTTTTAGGAAAGAACCTGAAATAAAGAAATTATCAGGTGAAGGGAAACTAAAATTATTTGTTGCCAGTAGACATGCTATAAAAATTGCTAAAGGAAATTCATCAGAAAGGAGCTAAATGATAGAAAAGAAGTGCCATGACATATCAGAATGAAAGGTGATCAGCAAAGAGAGTAACACTCTAAGTGTATAAAAAAGATGATTCTATTTAAGACATCTTAAATTATATTTGTTGATCGTAATCAAAATCTATAACTAATGCAGCTTTTAATGTGTGCAGATGTAATATGTAAGAAAACTATAATATTCCAAAAAATATTAAAGGTGTATATATGGCAGTAAATTTTAAAAATTCTACTTTAAGTACTAAATGAATGATTCTAAGTAGACCTTGAAAAATTAGTTGCCCTTATGTGGGTCTATAGGAAACAATGGAACTAATCCAAAAAGATCTAATAAAATAAAATGAAATATTAACATATCTCAAATATTGCAAAATAAGGCAAATATGTAAATATAGGAACAAAAAAATTAGATGAAACAGACAAAAGAGTGACAATAAAATGGTACATCTATATCAAATATGTCAATAAAATGAAATAAGTACATTAAACATATATGTAGGAAGAACATTATTGAAAGCCAAAGATTTTCAGAATGGCAAAAGCCAAAGAAATAAAAAATAAAGTATTTCAATACAACATTCTGTCTCTTAGAAATTCAGTTCAGCTCAGTTGCTCAGTCATGCCTGACTTTTGTGACCCTGTGGACTGCAGCATGCCAGGCTTCCAAAGAATATTCCAATGGATATTCAAGAATGCTTTCCTTTAGGATTGACTGGTTAGATCTTTTTGCAGTTCAAGGGACTCTCATGAGGCTTCTCCAATACTACAGTTCAAAAGCATAAATTCTTCGGTGTTCAACTTTCTTTATAGTCCAACTCTCACATTCATAGATGGCTACTGGAAAGACCATAGCTTTGATTAGACGGACTTTTCTTGGTGAAGTGATGTCTCTGCTTTTTAATATGCTGTCTGGGTTGGTCATAGCTTTTCTTCCAAGGAGTAAGCATCTTTTAATTTCTGGCTGCAGTCAACATCTGCAGTGATTATGGACCCCCCCCAAAAAAAAAATAGTCTCTCACTGTTTCCACTGTTTCCCCATCTATTTGCCATGAAGCGATGGGACTGGATGCCATGATTTTAGTCTTCTGAATGTTGAGTTTTAAGCTAACTTTTTCACTCTCCTCTTTCACTTTCATCAAGAGGCTCTTTAGTTCTTCTTCACTTTCTGCCATAAAGGTGGTGTTGTCTGCATATCTGAGGTTATTGATATTTCTCCTGGCAATCCTGATTTCAGCGTATGCTTCATCCAGCTCAGCATCTTGCATGATGTACTCTGCATAGAATTTAAATAAGCAGGGTGACAATATACAGCCTTAATATACTCCTTTCCTAATTTGGAACCAGTCAGTTGTTCCATGTCCAGTTTTAACTGTTGCTTCTTAACCTGCATACAGGTTTCTCTGGAGACAGGTCACATAGTCTGATACTCCCATCTCTTTAAGAATTTTCCACAGTTTGCTGTGATACACTCAGTCAAAGGCTTTGACATAGTTAATAAAGCAAAAGTAGGTGTTTCTCTGGAACTCTCTTGCTTTGTCAATGATTCAGCGGAAGTTGACAATTTGATCTCTGGTTCCTCTGCCTTTTCTAAATCCAGCTTGAACATCAGGAATTTCACGGTTCATGTACTTTTGAAGCCTGGCTTGGAGAATTTTGAGCATTACTTTGCTAGCATGTGAGATGTGTGCAATTGTGCAGTAGTTTGAGCATTCTTTGGCAATGCTTTACTTCAGGATTGGAGTGAAAACTGACCTTTTCCTACATGTACTATGTGAAGTCTCTCAGTCGGATCTGACTCTTTGTGACCTCATGGACTGTAGCCTACCAGGTTCCTCCATCCATGGGATTTTCCAAGGAAGAATATTGGAGTGGGTTGCCATTTCCCTTTCTACATGTACTACACTTGCATAAAACTTTGAACTAAGTACAGACATGAAACAGTCTCAAACTATTGTTGTTTTGTTCTTTCATCCAAATCTTATACAACTGAAATATATAATACTATGGCTTTGCTGTTATTGCTGCTAAGTCACTTTAGTTGTGTTTGACTCTGTGTGATCCCATAGATGGCAGCCCACCAGGCTTCTCTGTCTGGGCCTCTCCAGGCAAGAATGCTGGAGTGGGTTGCTATTTCCTTCTCCAATGCATGCATGCATGCTAAGTCACTTCAGTAGTGTTCGACTCTGTGCAACACTATGGACAGCAGCCCTCCAGGCTCCTCTATCCACAGGATTGTCCAAGCAAAAATACTGGAGTGGGTTGCCATTTCCTTCTCCCAACTATGGCTTTAGATTTACTAAATTTAGATTATTATAGAAATACTATAGATTTAGCATTCATTTAGTTACAATTTTCTGCTTTCCTTTTTATTTAGCTAAGTTACTGTTAGAAAATCTTAACATTTTATATGTACAAATGTGCACACAGAACAGTAAAAATTAGCATCCCCTATTGCCCTCAATACAATTGAAAGGAAATGTCTTGCTCCCCCATATATATATATATATATGTGTGTGTGTGTATGTGTGTGTGTGTGTGTGTATACATATATATATATTTACAATCAAGGTGCAGATCAATTTAAATGTTTTTGCAGCCATGTTATGTACTGGGAAAAAATAAAAACACACACAAACACATATAATTTTATTCATTTGTTTATAACATATTTTTAATGTATGTTACTGTTTTGTAATATTTACATTTGTATCTTGTACAATTATTTTAAAAATCAAAGAATTTAAGACACCAACAGTGTATTGAATATTTTTTGAACATTTTAAAAATGAATTGCTTCATTTATTTAACAGTTAGAATATTATTTTTGCTTTCAGCACATGTGCCTTTTCAGTTTCACCACTTGATTCCCCCTCATCCATTTTTGATCCCTTTCTAGCTCCCAGGTGCTAAAGCAGCCATGGAAATGCCATCAAATGCAGAATAGTGAACAAAACATCATTTTGAAATATTATGTGGGCACATATTTCAGAAAAGAAGAAACATTTTCTAGGTACCAGCCAGTGAGGCTAATATGTGTTTTTCCCCCTAATCTCTTCCTCAACACACAAAGTACTGAGCTTAATTTTCTTATTTGAAAATCATTCATTTCCTCAATATCCAGTATCAGCTGTCACATGAAATATTATTTTAACTAAAATTTTTCTAAATATAACTTATATGACTTACATGAATATTAAAAAGATATTTTGTTTGGGTGGCATGTTTACTTATAAATAGTTATTCATGGATCTGGAAATATTTCAAATCACAAAAATCAAGGGACTTTCAGGTTTATGTCACAACTGCATTATATATATATATATATATATATATATACATATATATATGTATATAATTTTTTTTCTAGTAAATTTTGTCTGTTTCTAATGAATGTTGAAGCTGAAACTCCAATACTTTGGCCACCTCATGAAAAGAATTGAATCATTGGAAAAGACCCTAATGCTGGGAAGGATTGTGGGCAGCAAGAGAAGGGAATGACAGAGGATGAGATGGCTGGATGGCATCACCGACTAGATGGATATGGGTTTGGGTAGACTCTAGGAGTTAGTGATGGACAGGGAGGCCTAGCGTGCTGTGGTTCATGGGGTCACAAAGAGTCAGACATGACTGAGCGACTGAACTGAACTGAATGAGTAAAATATCAAATTCATTTGTAAAAAAATAAACGTATTGAGGAATTCAAATGTAGAAAATCAAAAGCCTATGAAATATGTGATTTTATGGTCAGAGAATTTAAAATAAAAAAAAGCTGAAATAACTTTGGATTATTCAGATGGATTTTGTATTATTTGTAGGCAATTTCAGATTTAATTGTATACATAGAACTGGACATTTACCATCATGTATGTGATACATACTTACATATATACATGCATAGGTATTTATAAAATAGAGCCAATTTAGAAAACCTACATATAACGCTGTACATTTGTCATCCAGTTTATTCCATATCATCACCATACAGTCTATGTTTTAAGAATTGTTCCTAATTCCTTAAAATCTTAGTTTCTTTCTCCTTAAAGGGATACTTTTTATCAGGCAGTCTGAAGACTCATTTTGTGTGATGCTACAGAAATATCATCCAATGAGTTGAAGTCATAAGCAAATAATATTTGATTCCTTATAAAGAATGTTAACTGATGTTGGTTTAGAGCATTTTGCTGACAGGGAGAGTCTCTTGACCAGAATTATTCAAGGAAACTGGATAATAGCATTTAGCAATTATATCTCTTTACTCCACACAGTGTCAGGTTGCCATGCTGTTTCATTTTATAAATGAGAGTTACTAAATCTTAGAGAGGTCACTTGGCTGGTAAATTATCTGAACTCACATCGTTCTATAATTCAGGAAGTGTAAACTTTTTAGTTATATACATTTTTTCTCATGACACTGAATCAAGAATTACATGTCAGTGATGGCACTGAACCTTTAAGTTTCATTTCTAAACTTCTACTGAAATTCTTATCCAAAGCCTGGTATCTCTTACTACTACTTTAAAGAAGATAAAGAATTTATCTTTCAAAGAAAACTCAAAATAGAAAAAAAAATTGATGCAGTTTTCAAAGAAAAATATTTAGCACAAGACCTTTAAGTAATGATTTTTGATAGGGTCATAGAATGGAAAGTCACATAAAAAATGCCAGTTTGGGAGAAAAACATAAGCTGAAATGGTAGTTTGGTTATCTAGAAGTGAGTAAGAAGTAGAACATGAGAGAAGATGGTCCAAGATTTTATAGTAAAGAGCCTCTATAGATAAAGAATAAGAGTCTACTGTCATTTTTCAGGAAACCAGAGAAGCATAGTCTTATCTACAGGGAAAAAAAGTGAGATTTTTTTCAATGAAGAGAAATATTGATCTTATGTTTTAGAAAATCATTCTAGATGTAGTTAAGTGATAATTCAGGTGGTAGGGAAGCAAAATGTACTAATAGCACTTTAATTATTGAATTTAAAGAAAATTACTTTTGGGTGTGCTCTTTCTACAGACTTTCTTATTGCCTATCACCATATTGGATACAAGTCTGGTAATGTCAAGAATAATTACTTGTCATCAAAAAGGATACCACTATAATCTGAAGTCAGAGTTCACTCACTTTTACCACATAAAATTATAAATCATCATAAGGAACTTTGATTATTTACAGTGGGTAACAAAATATAGGCACAGTTGGGGAAGTTATGGGATGCAGAAATGTGTCCTTTTATTACTGATTTAGTGTTGTGGTTGTTCTGTGTAACATATTTTATCCTTAACTTGATTCTATGAATTATAATCTCTAACCATGATTCAGCAAAATGCCTTTATTTATTTATTTTTAAAATTTATGTATTTATTTTTTCCTTTATATTATCGTGTTGGTTTTGCCATATATTGACATGAATCCACCATGGGTATACATGTGTTAGGGAGGGAAGTGGGAGGGGGTTTTTGGAAGGGGAACACATTGAATGGCTTTAGAGGAAAACTAAATATGCATTTTTAGAGCATAGAATTCTAGTTTTATTGATCCTGGGTTTTTTGTGCCTTTGAGCTACTTTAAATCTTGTAAACTATAGATAATTATAGTATTTTCTATAATGTGCAAATATAGTTTTAAATAGTGGAATTTCAGTTGACTTTATCACCTCTAAAAAAGTAAGTTTGATGTTTATTAAGTATTTCAATATTGCATATTAGATATTTTTCCCATTGATTCCTCCTTAGAACTTGAAATATGTTGCTTATTTCCTAATTAATAATAAATTAAAATCTCTTAAAGCATGTTCATTTTATATTTCTGTGAACCATCATTTTACCTTCTGAAAATATTTTTTAGCAAATTAAAAAGAAAATTTAGTTAAACAATGAAAGGAAATTGTTGAGTGATTTAGTAGGAAAATGTTTACATTTTAAAATTTACTTCATAATGGAAAATTGAGAGTGTGCTGATTCACTCTGATTCTTATAGCTGATTTTGAAAAAAAAAAAAAAGATAATTGATGAAATAGTGAAGCAGGAAGGAAGTGGGCAAATCACAATCATTAAAAGAATGACACCTATTAGGAAGAAAGGAGGAACAGAATATAACAAAAACTGGTGGTTAGAACTGATTAGATCCAAGATGGGAGAAGATTTGACTTCAAGTGGACCTTGAACCTCAGTATACATTCACGGGAATACATTAGATAAATGAGGTGCCATGACAGCTCCGAGGGCAGCCATAGAAGACCAAAAGTGCGCAGTGGCTCAGTTACTGGAAATCGCCACCCCTTTCTCACAATAGTTGAAATAATCCTTCCACTCATTAGCCTATGAAATTGAACAGTCCATACAAACTAACCATGCCATGATACAAGGCCTCTTTTCTAATGAGATGTCCCACACTTATGGAGGCTATTTCTCCCAGAGATACTCGTGACTTTTGAGACAGACCGTATTCTGCCTATGGGATGCGTACCTCTCCAAATAAAATTATTTTCACTTTTTATGGATTTTTCTTCTGTTATTTCCTGCATAAAGCCAAAAATCCTCATTTGGCAGCCTGTTTTAGAGACTTATCTGGTGGGATATGACTATTCCCCTGTATCCTATTCTCTTGCAATGATAGCATAATTATTCACTACCTATATATAATTTGGGAAGAATAATACATGCATATATATGTATATGTATATATATATATGAATAATATATATTATTTGGAAAAAAGAGGTGGCAAGAATACACAGAAGAGCTATACAAAAACGATCTTCATGACACAGATAATTATGATGGTGTGATCATTCACCTAGAGCCAGACATCCTGGAATATGAAGTCAAATGGGCCTTAGGAAGTATAACTATGAAGAAAGCTAGTGGAGATGATGGAATTAAAGTTGAGCTATTTGAAATTCTAAGAGCTGATGCTGTGAAAGTGCTGTACTCCATATGCCAGCAAATTTGGAAAACTCAGCAGTGGCCACAGGACTGGAAAACGTCAGTTTTCATTCCAGTGCCAAAGAATGCTCAAATTACTGCACAATTGCAAGCATTTCACATGCTAGCAAAGTAATGCTCAAAATTCTCCAAGCCAGGCTTCAACAGTACATGAACTGTGAACTTCCAGTTGTTCAAGCTGGATTTAGAAAAGGCAGAGAAACCAGAGATTAAATTGCCAACATCCACTGGATCATCAAAAAAGCAAGAGAGTTCCAGAGAAAACATCTACTTTTGCTTTATTGACTATGCCAAAGCCTTTGACTGTGTTTATCACAACAAACTGGAAAATTCTTAAAGAGATGGGAGTACCAGACTACATCATCTGCTTCCTGAGAAATCTGTATGCAAGTTAAGAAGCAACAGTTAGAAATGGACATGGAACAACAGGATGGCTCCAAATCGGGAAAGGAGTATATCAGGGCTGTATATTGTCACCATGCTTATTTAACTTCTATGCAGAATACATCATGAAAATGATGGGCTGGATGGAGCACAAGCTGGAATCAAGATTGTGGGGAGAAACATCAATAACCTCAGATATGCAGATGACACCACCCTTATGGCAGAAAGCATAGAACTAAAGAGCCTCTTGATGAAAGTGAAAGAGGAGAGTGAAAAGGTTGGCTTAAAATTCAACTTTTTGAAAACTAAGATCATGGCATCTGGTCCCACCACTTCATGGCAAATAGATGAGGAAACAGTGGCAAACTTTATTTTGGAGGGCTCCAAAATAGCTGCACGTAATTACTGCAACTCAGAAATTAAAAAACACTTACTCATTGGAAGAAAATTTGCAACCAAACTAGACAGCATGTTAAAAAAAAAAAAAAAAAGCAGAGACATTACTTTGCCAACAAAGGTCCATCTAGTCAAAGTTATGGTTTTCCCAGTAGTCATGTATGAATGTGAAAACTGGACTATAAAGAAAGCTGAGCACCAAGGAATTGATACTTTTGAGCTGCAGTGTTGGAGAAGCCTCTTGAGAGTCCCTTGGACAGCAAGGAGATCCAATCAGTCCATCCTAAAAGAAATTAGTCCTGAATATTCTTTGGAAGGACTGATGCCAAAGTTGAAACTCCAATACTTTGGTCACTTGATACAAAAAACTGACTCTTTGGAAAAGACCCTGATGCTGGGAACTATTGAAGGTAGGAGGAAAAGGGGATGATAGAGGATGAGATGGTTGGATGGCATCACCAATTCAACTGACATGAGTTTGAGTAGACTCAGGGAGTTGGTAACAAACAGGGAGGCCTGACATGCTGTAGTCCATGGAGTCACAAAGAGCTGGACATGACTTATCAACTGAACTGATATATTATTTGAAACCATGATCACACACAGTAAGCAGTACTCTGGTTTAAATCACCATCATCACTCATCTGAATTAATGAGGTTGGCCCTTCACTCCCACTCACTTTGAACCTGGCTTGCCTTCCATTTAGACTCAGGATAGTATCAGAATCCTCTTCATGGATCAAAGCCTTATCATGGCAAAGAGGCTTGCAAAAGTCAATGAAGCTATGAACCATGTTGTTCAGGGTCATGGAAGATGGATGTCTCATAGTGAAGAATGCTGGCAAAATGTGGCCAACTGGAGGAGGAAATGGTAAACCACTAAAGTATTGCCACAAGAACCACACAAACAAGTATTAAAAGGCAAAAATATACTGGGGTATGATCCTCCAGTCAGATGGTGTCCAATGTGCTACTGGGAAGAGTAGAGGGCCATTACTCACAGCTCCTGAAAGAAAGAAACAGCTAGGCCAAAGCAGAAACGATGCCCACCTGTGGATGGGTCTGGTGGTGAAAGTCCAGTTCAGTGCTGTAAAGAAAAATATTACATAGCAGCAAGGAAATTTAGGTCCATGAATCAACATGAACTCTATGTATTCAAACAGGAGATAGCAAGATTAAATATTGACACCTTAATAATCAATGAACTAAATTAGAAAGCAATGGAGGGGTTTAATTCAGATGACCATTATATCTACTACTGTGGACAAGAATCCCTTAGAAAAAATGGAATAACCCTCACACTCATCCAAAGAATCTGAAATGTAGTACTTGGGTGGAATCTCAAAAATGATAAGAATAATTTCAGTTTGTCTCCAATGCAAATATTTAAATTCATGGTAATCCAATTCTATGTGTCAACACTAATGCTTAAAAAGCTGAAGTTGACCAGTTCTGTGCACATCTACAAGACCTTTTAGACTATTCAAAAACATCAAAAAAAAAAAAAAAGAGAGAGAGAGAGATAGAGATTTTATTTTCACTATAGGGGACTGGAATGCAAATGTAGGAAGTCAAGAGATACTTGGAGGAACAGCAAGTTTGGACTTGGAGTATAAAATGAAGCAGGACAAAGGCTAACAATTTTGTAAAGAGAACATTTTGGTCATAGCAAACATCCTTTTCCAACAATACAAGAGACATGTTTACACATAGACATCACCAGATGGTCAATGCTGAAATCAGGTTGATTACATTATTTGTAAAACGAAGATGAGGAAACTCTATATAGTCAACAAAAACAAAACCTGGAGCTAACTGGCTCAGATCATGGGTTCTTTATTGCTAAATTTAAATTTAAGAAATTAAGGAAAACCACTAGGCAATTCAGGTATGACCTAAACCAAGTCCCAGAATTATCATTTTATTTGGCAAATCAAATCATGGAACTCCTCTTTTCAATAGTTTCCTCAAGTTGGAATCTTTATAAGCCCTATACAAGTTAAATCACATGTCTGATTCTATCTCCTTCCAAATTCCATATAGGTCTTCTTGCTGCTCCTGAGACCTTTGCACTTGTTTCTTCTGCTTTGTGCTCCTTTTCTGCTCATCCCCAGAAAACAGTAGGACTAGCTTCTCAACCTACTTCATATCTTTCCTCAAGTGTTATATTTTTTACCTCCCTGATGGATCTTCAGTTACCCTATTTGAATTAATGGATCACAACTTTCTTCTAAAGCAATTTCAAACCTAATTCCTAGATTATATGCCAGTCAGCTTTGGGAAGATCTCTTTAATCCTATTTGTCTTTTTCTGTCTATTATTTTTTCATATTGTCTGAGAAACAATGAATGGATTTTTTTCCCTTCTTATCATTTCCCCCGAATTACAGTGATCTTTTGTTGTTTGTTTGCTTTTTGGTTTATTGTTATGGTATCCAACTAGTCCCCTAATCACTATTCAGAATGTGATTTTTAAAGCTCAATCAAGCTTCCTACCCTAAGATGGTCTTGGAAATACTGCATATCTAGTTAGAGACTCATAGATGACTTTCTTCACTTCCTGGATTTAATTTTGTCCCTGTCTTTTGTCCTTCCTAGACCCAGGAACAGTAATAATGAACAATTATGTTTTATTCAGGCTCAGATCATATAAAGGGGAGTTGTTTCATAGCCCCAGTATAAATCAGTGGTGCTGGCTCAGGCCACATCCCACATGAGTCACTTGTAGCTTCATTTTCCATCAGAAATAAAACCTTTTTCAGTCACTTACATCTGTACCCACGTGGCCCATACATTGAAGATCAACCCCTTCCTCCTTTTTAGGCTGACCCCATAGGACTTCTTTCTTTCCTAAACTTGAGCAGCTTTAGACTTACTTCTTCCTGCCTCTAGTATCCTGATTCTCTCTTATATTGACACTTACGGAATCCCAATGGTGTAATATAAAGGCTCTTTTCTCCTTTTTCTTAAAAACATTTGTTTCCCAAAACGTGTTCCTATAAATTCTTTATTTGTCCCTTTGAAATGTGAATATTTTTAAAAGACTCTCGAAAAGTTTCCAGTCAAGTATTCTTTTCTCAAGTCACTGGTAACCAAATTCTTGAAATGCAACCACAAAGGAAGACAGTTCCATCTCCCAGTCTGTGTGGGAGGTGGAGCTATGCATTTGATGTACTCAGCTCCAAGTTGTAAAACTCTCTCCTGTTCCGAAGATACAAGAATGATTATTTTTTCCTTTGGGTAGGGCAAGTTTGCAATCACAAATGGCCCAGAATGCACCCATGCCACTCTCAGGGGGATTTTTCTAGACATTTGTTTCAGTAGAATTGAGTTCAGACAACATTCTGATTTCTTTCCCTTACCAAGAATAGCTTTCCTTGCCCATTTAACTTTGTCCAGTTCTACTTTTGCTTTGACAAGTCCCAATATTTTTTTTTTTTTGTATTTCAGGTTTTCTTTTTCTTTGTTTTTTTTTTTTTTTTTTTTGTCATTTTCACAAATTGAAAGTGACAGGGTCAGTCATTCAGTCGTGTTTGACTCTTTGTGACCCCTTGGACTGCAGCTTGTGAGATTCTTCTGTTCATGGGATTCTTCAGGCAAAAATACTATAGGGGGTTGCCCATTCCCTTCTCCAGGGTATTTTCCTGACCAGGGTTCCAACTCAGGTCTTTTGCACTGCAGGCAGATTCTTTACTGTCTGTGTCACCAGGGAAGCCTAACATCATTTTCATATTTTCCATATATTTGGCAGAGATTTATGAACAGATATATAGATATATATATACTATATTGCTCACAAGTTCCTAATTTTCTTTAGAGGGTTCAAATTTTAAGGCCCATGTTTAAAAATCAGATAAATTATACATATTTTTATTTATTTATTGAGAATATATTTCAAATATATTCTTTAGGAAATATGTCTGCAGCAGTGCAACACAAGCCATCAAATGTGAGACAGCTCAGAATAAAATGAACTGAGAATAGACTTCTTCAACGGAAATGATGTTTGATACTTGGCTAACAGTTTCTCATGAGATCTATGAGTCATCCAAAGCTCTCAATGTATTTCCATGGAAGGCAAACTGGTGCTAAAATAAAGATCATTACTCATCTACCTCACTGCGGGGGGGGTTCATTTTCCCCTGGGATAGGAAACAGACTAATAAATGAATCAGAGGTTCTTTTACTCCACAGTATGAAATTAGTTACCTATCTTTTCCAAAAGACAATGCATTTGTTTTGCAAACATTTTACTAACAATATCATGATTTTTCTTTTTAATTAACGGTAGGTGGCAACAGCTTTCCTAGGCTCTCTTGACACAGCTCCCAAAGCAGTGGAAGGAAATATTAGCTTTGTATCTTCCTGTATTTGTGGGAGTCTCTTATCTGGGGAAAAAAAAAAGTGATCTGAAGACAGAGAAGAGAAATTAACAGGATGTTTATCTTGATATGTGTCTTCAGTTCTCTTCTCTTTGACTCATCCTTAATTTTCAAATCAATAGACTAATTGCAACAGTATTTATTCTTAAGATAGTTTTTATTTTTTGCATTGAAAACAGTATACACAAATTCAAAATTCACATGGAATTTAAGATAATATCACATATTTTGTTGAATTTTGAGTTTAGGATAGATGTTTTTCAATAAATTCCTTAAATTTACTATTGAGAAAAGGTGCCAAGATGGCACTTGAGCAATTATATGCTACATGGGACTATTTTTCTACCTTTTAAGTTGGAAGAAGGGCAGGTGGGCATTTAAAAATGTTCTCTTAATACTGATTTACCAGTCTTTTAATATACAATGAAACTTAAGTGAGGTATTAAAAAACCTAGTTAAATAATGCCAAAGGCAAAGAACGTAATTATCAGTAAGTGATGTCTTGTTTCTCAAAAGGAATCAAGGAAATACTGATCTTTAACTTGAACTATTCTATGAAATTTAGTGAATTTTTAATTATCATTTAATTATTTGCATGAAACAACATTCATTTGTAAAAAATGTCAATATTTGTCAATATGAGACTCAATATTTACAGGATTTCTTGATTAAGTGCTCTTCTTTACAGACAAAATAGAGGTGCTTGTCCATGCTGCTTGAAATGTAGAAAGAATTGTCTAGTGACAATTATGAATCCAGAACTAGCAGGGTTTGAGTCTAAATCTTAACACTTGGGAGTTGTGGACCTGATGCAAATCTTTCATTCCATTAATCTTTAAGTCTAAAATTGATAAATTGGGAATATTTCCTTTCAGTATTTTATCATCAGTTCAGTTCAGTTCAATTTAGTCGCTCAATCGTGTCTGACTCTATGAGACCCCATGAACGGCAGCATGCCAGGCTTTTCTGTTCATCACCAACTCCCAGAGTCCGCCCAAACCCATATCCATTGAGTCGATAATGTCATCCAACCATTTCATCTTCTGTCGTCCCCTTCTCCTCCTGCCCTCAATCCTTCCCAGTATCAGGGTCTTTTCAAATGAGTTAGCTCTTTGCATCAGGTGGCTGAAGTATTAAAGTTTCAGCTTCAACATCAGTCCTTCCAGTGAACACCCAGGACGAATCTCCTTTAGGATGGACTGGTTGGATCTCCTTGCAGTCCAAGGGACTCTCAAGAGTCTTCTCCAACACGACAGTTCAAAAGGATCCATTTTTCAGCACTCAGCTCTCTGTATAGTCCAACTCTCACATCCATACATGACCACTGGAAAAATCATAACTTTGACTAGAAGGACCTTTGTTGACAAAGTAATGTCTCTGCTTTTTAATATGCTGTCTAGGTTGGTCATAACTTTCCTTCCAAGGAGCAAGCATCTTTTAATTTCATGTATCATAGAAGACATCTAATCAGTGAAGTCAATCTAGCACAATGCCTGGCCCATAGCAGAATTTCAGTAAAAGTTAGTCTGATTTTTCTCACATATTGATGATTTAATCTCTGGAAGGAGAATAAATATCATTTCATATTTCACATTTTTACCAAATGAAAGTTTATGTGCCTGACAAACAGTGAGCCCAAACAAGTTGAACCATTGGAGTTTTGAGCAGAAAAAGGTTTTATTGCAGGTCCATGCAAGGAGATAGGTGGCTTATGCCCCCAAAACTCTAAACTGAATGGTTTTAGTAAAGCATTTTTAAAGGCAAGGTGAGAGAGGGGCATGGTTGTTGATTGCACACTTCTTGCTGTAGGAATCCTATATTCTTGCATCTGTCCAGGTTGTTGCAGCAATAAGAAAAATGTTTCTGTAAACCTCCAACAAGACAAATGTTACTGTTTGTTCTTCAATTTTTTATCTCTATATGAATGGCAAAATATTATATCCTTAAAAGTCAGAGCCTTAAGGATGGGCCATCCTATACATTTCAGGTGATAGACAACATTCTTAATTTGTAGCAAAAGAAATAGAATACAAAGGTTAAAGGAAAATATTCCATGTGGAGTTGGATTTGTTTGTCCTTGTAACGATACCATTCATCACTTGCTTTTATATGGTGACCAACAGAAAGTCTGGACCTATGTTTCTTAAACTCTTCTAAGCAGGAGTGTCACATTAGTTCTTCATAGATGCTTTGAGAGACTCTCTTGATCAGATATGTTTACAAAGTACTGAATATTATAAATTTCCCTGTTGAAGAACTCTGCATATTAGTGTACTACTGGCTTTACTTTTTTTTTTTTTTTTGTTTTTTTTTTTTTTAATTAGTTATGCCAAACAATGACATGATATCACCATGGGTTTACATATGCTCGCCCTCCAGAACCCCCCTCCCTCCTCCCTCCCCCCGGGGAAATCTCGTTGCACCAGTCCCAAGCATCAATCCTGGGCCGGCTATTGCTTAGACATATGATAATTAACAAGTTTCAATGCCATTCTCCCATATCATCACACCCTTTCCCTCATCCACAGAGGCCCCGAGTCTATTCTATACATCTGTGTTCCTTTTGCTGTCTTGCATGCTGGGTTCTCGTTACCGTCTTACTAAATTCCATATATATGCGTTAATATACTGTATTGTTGTTTTTGCTTCTGGCTTACTTCACTCTGGATAATGGGCTCCAGTTTCGTCCATCTGAGTAGAACTGATTCAAATGAATTTTTCCTTAATGCTGAGTAATATTCCATTGTGTATATGTACCACAGCTTTCTTATCCATTCGTCAGTTGATGGGCATCTAGGTTGCTTCCATGTCCTGGCTATTGTAAATAAAGCAGCGACGAAAATTGGGGTACACGTGTCTCTTTCAATACTGGTTTCCTCGGTGTATATGCCCAACAGTGGGATTGCTGGGTCATATGGCAGGACTATTTTCAGTTTTTTAAGGAACCTCCACACTGTTTTCCATAGAGGCTGTACTAGTTTGCAATCCCACCAACAGTGTAAGAGAGTTCCCTTTTCTCCACATCCTCTCCAGCATTTATTACTTGTGGATTTTTGGATTGCAGCCATTCTGAGTGGTGTGAAGTGATATCTCATTGTGGTTTTGATTTGCATTTCTCTGATAATGAGTGATGTTGAGCATCTTTTCATGTGTTTGTTAGCCATTTTTATGTCTTCTTTGGAGAAACGTCTGTTTAGTTCTTTGGCCCACTTTTTGATTGGGTCATTTATTTTCCTAGAATGGAGCTGCAGGAGTTGCTTGTATATTTTTGAGATTAATTGTTTGTCCGTTGCTTCATTGGCTATTATTTTCTCCCATTCTCAAGGCTGTCTTTTCACCTTGCTTATAGTTTCCTTTGCAGTGCAGAAGCTTTTAATTTTAATTAGGTCCCATTTGTTTATTCGTGCTTTTATTTCCAATATTCTGGGAGGTGGGTCATGTAGGATCCTGCTTTGGTTTATGTCAGAGAGTGTTTTCCCAATGTTATCCTCTAGGAGTTTTATAGTTTCTGGTCTTATGATTAGATCTTTGATCCATTTTGAATTTATCTTTGTGTATGGTGTTAGAAAGTGTTCTAGTTTCATTCTTTTACAAGTGGCTATCCAGTTTTCCCAGCACCACTTGTTAAAGAGGTTGTCTTTTCTCCATTGTATATTCTTGCCTCCTTTGTCAAAGATAAGGTGTCCATAGATGCGTGGATTTATCTCTGGGCTTTCTATCTTGTTCCATTGATCTATATTTTTGTCTTTGTGCCAGTACCATACTGTCTTGATGACTGTGGATTTGTAGTATAGTCTAAAGTCAGGTAGGTTGATTCCTCCAGTTCCATTCTTCTTTGTCAAGATTGTTTTGGCTATACCAGGTTTTTTGTATTTCCATACAAATTGTGAAATTATTTGTTCTAATTCTCTGAAAAAGACCTCTGGTAGCTTGATAGGAATTGCATTGAATCTATAGATTGCTTTGGGTAGTATACTCATTTTCACTATATTGATTCTCCCGATCCATGAACACGGCACATTTCTCCATCTGTTTGTGTCCTCTTTGATTTCTCTCATCAGTGTTTTATAGTTTTCTATATACAAGTCTTTTGTTTCTTTAGGTAGAAATGCTCCTAAGTATTTTATTCTTTTTGTTTCAATGGTGAATGGAATTGTTTCCATAATTTCTTTTTCTGTTTTTTCATTGTTAGTGTATAGAAATGCCAGGGATTTCTGTGTGTTGATTTTGTATCCTGAAACGTTGCTATATTCACTGATTAGCTCTAGTAACTTTCTAGTAGAGTCTTTAGGGTTTTCAATATAGAGGATCATGTCATCTGCAAACAGAGAGAGTTTTACTTCTTCTTTTCCAATCTGGATTCCTTTGATTTCTTTATCTGCTCTGATTGCTGTGGCCAAGACTTCCAAAACTATGTTGAAAAGTAGTGGTGAGAGTGGGCACCCTTGTCTTGTTCCTGACTTCAGGGGGAATGATTTCAGTATTTCACCACTGAGGATAATGTTTGCTGTGGGTTTGTCATATATAGCTTTTATTATGTTGAGGAATGTTCCTTCTATTCCTGCTTTTTGGAGGGTTTTTATCATAAATGGATGTTGAATTTTGTCAAAGGCTTTCTCTGCATCTATTGAGATAATCATGTGATTTTTATTTTTCAATTTGTTAATGTGGTGTATTACATTGATTGATTTGCGAATATTGAAGAATCCTTGCATCCCTGGGATAAAGCCTACTTGATCATGATGTATGATTTTTTTAATGTGTTGTTGGATTCTATTTGCTAGAATTTTGTTAAGGATTTTTGCATCTAAGTTCATCAGTGATATTGGCCTGTAGTTTTCTTTTTTTGTGGCATCTTTGTCAGGTTTTGGAATTAGGGTGATGGTGGCCTCATAGAATGAGTTTGGAAGTTAACCTTCCTCTGCAATTTTCTGGAAGAGTTTGAGTAGAATAGGTGTTAGCTCTTCTCTAAATTTTTGGTAGAATTCGGCTGTGAAGCCATCTGGTCCTGGGCTTTTGTTTTTTGGAAGATTTCTGATTACGGTTTCAATTTCTTTGCTAGTGATGGGTCTATTAAGATTATCTATCTCTTCCTGGTTTAGTCTTGGAAAGTTATACTTTTCTAGGAATCTGTCTATTTCATTCAGGTTGTCCAGTTTATTTGCATATAGCTGCTGATAATAGTCTCTTATGATCCTTTGTATTTCTGTGTTTTCTGTTGTGATCTCTCCGTTTTCTTTTCTAATTCTGTTGATTTGGTTCTTCTCCCTTTGTTTCTTGATGAGTCTGGCTGATGGTTTGTCAATTTTATTTATCTTCTCAAAGAACCAGCTTTTGGATTGGTTGATTTTTGCTATGGTCTCTTTTGTTTGCTTTGCGTTTATTTCTGCCCTGATCTTTAAGATTTCTTTCCTTCTACTAGACCTGGGCTTCTGCATTTCTTCCATTTCTAGTTGCTTTAGGTGGAAAGTAAGGTTATTTATTTGATTTTTTTCTTGTTTCCTGAGGTGAGCTTGGATTGCTATGAACCTTCCCCTTATCACAGCTTTCACAGTGTCCCATAGGTTTTGGGCTGTCATGTTTTCATTTTCATTCATTTCCATGCATAACTGAATTTCATTTTTTATTTCTTCTGTGATTTGTTGGTTATTCAGTAGTGTGTTGTTGAGCCTCCATATGTTAGAGGTTTTGAATGGTTTTCTCCTGTAATTGATATCTAATCTCACTGCATTGTGGTCAGAAAAGATGCTTGGGATGATTTCAATATTTTTGAATTTACCAAGGCTAGATTTATGGCCCAGGATGTGATCTATCCTGGAGAAGGTCCCATGTGCACTTGAGAAAAAGGTGAAACTCCTTGTTTTGGGGTGGAGTGACCTATAGATATCAATTAGGTCTAGTTGGTCTATTGTATCATTTAAAGTTTGAATTTCCTTGTTACTTTTCTGTCTAGTTGATTTATCCATTGGTGTGAGTGGTGTATTAAAGTCTCCCACTATTATTGTGTTGTTGTTAATTTCCCCTTTCATACTTGTTAGCATTTGCCTTACATATTGTGGTGCTCCATTGTTGGGTGCATACATATTTATAATTGTTATTTCTTCTTCTTGGATTGATCCTTTGATCATTATGTAATGCCCATCTTTATCTCTTTTCACCGCTTTTATTTTAAAGTCTACTTTATCTGATATGAGTATTGCCACTCCTGCTTTCTTTTGGTCTTTATTTGCATGGAATATCTTTTTCCAGCCTTTAACTTTCAGTCTATATGTGTCCCTAGGTTTGAGGTGGGTCTCTTGTAGGCAACATATATAGGGGTCTTGTTTCTATATCCAATCGGCCAGTCTTTGTCTTTTGGTTGGGGCATTCAGCCCGTTTACATTTAAGGTAAGTATTGATAAATATGATCCTGTTGCCATTTCTTCTATTTTATTGTTTTGGGATCTAGATTATATATCCCATCTGTGTTTCCTATCTAGGAAAGATCCTTTAGCATTCGTTGGAGGACGGGTTTGGTGTTGCTGAATTCTCTCAGTTTCTGCTTGTCTGAAAAACTTTTGAATTCTCCTTCAAATTTGAATGAAATTTTTGCTGGGTACAGTAATCGGGGTTGTAGCTTGTTTTCTTCCATGACTTTAAGAATGCTCTGCCATTCCCTTCTGGCCTGAAGCGTTTCTATTGAGAGATCAGCTGATATCCTTATGGGATTCCCCTTGTGGGTTATTTTTAGCTTCTCCCTCACTGCTTTTAATATTTGGTCTTTGTGTTTGATATTTGTTAATTTGATTAATATGTGTCTTGGGGTGCTCCGCTTGGGGTTGATTCTATTTGGGACCTTCTGTGTTTCTTGGACCTGAGATGTTATTTGCTTTCCCAATTTAGGGAAATTTTAAACCATGATTTCTTCAAGAATTTTTTGATGGTCCTTCTTTTTCTCTTCTTCTTCTGGGATTCCTATGATTCGAATATTGGTGCATTTAATACTGTCCCAGAGGTCTCTGAGATTGTCCTCATTTCTTTTAATTCTTTTTTCATTATTCCTTTCTGTTTCATTTATTTCTGCCATTCTATCTTCTATTTCACTTATCCTGTCTTCTATTTCTATTATTCTACTGTTGGTTCCCTCCAGGGTGTTTTTGATCTCATTTATTGCATTATTTATTGTATTTTGACTCTTTTTCATTTCTTCTAAGTCCTTGTTAAAGCTTACCTGCATCTTCTCAATCCTTGCCTGCAGGTTGTTGAACTGCAACTCCAATTTATTTTCCAGGTTTTGGATCATTTTCACTATCATTATTCAGAATTTTTTGTCAGGTAGACAACCTATCTCTTCGTCTTTTGTTTGGTCTAGAGGATATTTATCCTGGTCCTTTACTTGCTGGGTATTTCTCTGCCTTTTCATCTTGTTTATCTTGGTGTGTTGTCCCTTTATTGTGGGGTTTCCTCACTATGGGAGGGGTTGGATGTGTGTTTTTTCAAAGTTTCCTGGTTGGGATCTTAAGCGGTCTGTCCTGCTTGATTTGGCGACCTCTGCTGGCCCCTTCAGTGTCTATTCAGCGCTCTGGGGTTTGCCCCGTCCCAGGTGCCTGCGCTTTTCCCGCCCCCTCTGCTCAGGCTCCCGGCTGGTGGCGCACTCTGATGACGCAATTGGAGGCTGTGGCTTCTCCCCTCCCCAGGCCCAGCTGCTCAGCTCTTTCTGCTTGCAGCTGGGCGTGTCTTCTCAGATGTGCAGCGGCAGGCAGACTCTGGTGGCGCACTCTAGTGACGCAGTTGGGGGCTGTGGCTTCTCCCTTTCCCCGGCTCAGCTGCTCGGTTTTTTGAGTCTGCGGCTGGGGGCGTTTTCTCAGATATGAGAAGCGCCGAATTGTGGTGGCGACTGTCCAGAGTCCCCAGAGGTCTTGGCTAGCACCCAATTCTGCCTGCGGTTTGGGGACAGAAGCCTCGCCGGGGCGCCCTCCGTAGCCCGCAGCCTCCCTGTTCCACCCGGCTGTCTCGCGCCGTGGTCCGAGTCCCCGCTCCCCTTTGTTCTGTTCGCGAGCCTGGCGGGGGTCTTCCTCGGGAAGGCTACCCAGTGGTCTATCTCCGGTTAGCACCCTCGGTTAGGACCCTCAGTCTGCCCCAGGCGTTCAATCTCAGCCCTCCCCCTAAGCGCGCGGCCCGCCCCTCCCTGAGCAGTCCGCGCTGGCTCGTGGGGGATGGGGCGCCCAGCCCCCACTCCTCTGAACTTTTCGGTTAGAGACGTTCTCTAAGGGGCTTAACTATTTATCGGCTTCTAGTCCCGACTTTTATGCTCTTTGAGATTCGCCTCAGATCTCTCAGATCCACCAGTGAGAATGTTTCCTGACGTTCGAAAACCTTTATCTCTTTCAAGGCTCCCCTTCCGAGATGAATCTCAGTCCCTGCTCTTTGCCTCTTTTTACTTTTTTTTTTTTCCTTTGGTCCTACCTTCTTTCGTCTGCAATGGGCCATCTTTCCAGATGCCTGAAGACCTCTGCCAGCATTCAGCTGTTGATTTATGGAGTTTGTTCGGTATTTAAATGTTCCTTTGGTGTATTTGTTGGGGAGAGTGTGGACTCCCCGTCCTATTCCTCCGCCATCTTAGTCCATCCCCTTAGTATACTACTGGCTTTAAAATGTTACATTAAAAAATAATATACAATGGTTCAACTTTATGTGATTATGCATATTATTTTAGCAAAATATATTAAAATAGTACAGGAAGTCCTTTCTCCCATCTTGGGGAAAAGCATGGAGACATGTTACCTGTGAATTGAGGTTACAGAGGATTTGAAGGTGAATTATCAAATCTGACACAAGAAGGTAATCATATTATAAAGGCAATAAACAGAAATTTAAATGAGTCAACTTGGAGAGAGATACATAATATGAATTATTTATATTAGTTTTCTCTGATGTATTATAATTTACCACAGACTGGTAGCTTAAAACCATACACATGTATTATCTCATGGGTCATATTGTTTAGAAATGTGGCTAAATCCAGGTTTAGCTGGGTCCTCTGCTTACAGTATTACAAGGCTACAACCCAGGTTTTGGCCACATTCTGGTTCTCATCTGAAGCTTGACCAAGGAAGGATCTGCTTCTTAGATCTCTAAGGGAACTGGGATACTCTGCACAGAAGTTAAATATGGAGGGTAACAAAATACAGTTTTGACATACTTCCTTTCCCAATTTGGAATCATTCCCTTCTTCCATGTCCACTTCTAATTGTGACTTCTTGACCTGTATACAGATTTCTCAGGAGGCAGATAAGGTGGTCTGGTAGCATCATCTTTTAGAATTTTAAATAGCTCTGCTGAAATTCCATCATCTACACTAGTTTTATTGGCAGTAGTGCTTTGTAAGGCTCACTGGACTTCAGACTCTAGAATGTCTGGCTCTGAGTGAATAACCACTATCCTGGTTATCTGGATCGTTAAGATTTTTTTTTTTTTTTTTTACAGTACTTCTGTACTTGCCTTCTCTCTTGATATCTTCTGCTTCTATTAGGTCTTTACCATTTCTGTTTTTTATTGGGCCCGTCTTTGAAAGAAATATTATTTGCTATTTCCAATTTTCTTAAAGAGATCACTAGTCTTTTCCCTTCTGTTGTCTTCATCAATTTCTTTCTGTTTTTCATTAAAGAACTTCTTGTCTCTCCTTGCTATACTCTGGAACTCTACATTCAGTTGAATATGCCTTACCCTTTCTCTCTTGCTTGTTGCTTCTCTTCTTTCCTCAGCTATTTGTAAAACCTTCTCAGACAACCACTTTGTCTACTTGCATTTCTGTTTCTTTCAGTTGTTTTTTTCACCACCTCCCATACAATATAATGAACCTCTGTCCATAGTTCTTCAGGTACTGTCTTTATTAGATCTAATCCCTTGAATCTATTCATCATCTCCACTGTGCATTCATAGGGGATTTGACTTAGTTTTAGTTGAATGACCTAGTGGTTTTCCCCACTTTCTTTAGTTGAAGCCTGAATTTTGCTATAAGGAGCTGATTATCTGACCCACAGTCAGCTCCATATCTTGCTTTTGCTGACTGTATATAGCTTCTCCAGTTTCAGCTACAAAGAATGTAATCAGTCTGATTTTGGCATTGGCCATTTGATGATGTCCATGTGTAAAACTGTCTCCTGTGTTGTTGAAAAAGGTTGTTTGCTATGAACTGTGAGTTCTTGGCAGAATTCTGTTAGCCTTTGCCCTGCTTCATTTTGTACTCTAAGGCCAAACTTGCCTGTTGCCCCAGGTATCTCTTGACTTACTACTTTTGCTATGATGAATAGGATATAGTTTTTTGATGTTAGTTTTAGGAGTTCTTGTGGGTATTCATAGAACTGGTCAACTTCAACTTCTTTGGCATTGTTGCCTTGGGCATACACTTGAATTATTGTGATATTGATTGGTTTGCCTTGAAATGAATGTAGATCATTCTGCCATTTTTGAGATTGCACCCAATTATTGAATTTCAGACTCTTGTTAATTATAAGGGCTACTACATTTCTTCTACGGGATTCTCGCTCATAGTAGTAGATTTAATGGTCATTTGAATTAAATTCACCCATTTCCATCCATTTTAGTTCACTGATTCCTAAAATGTCAATGATTAACTATCTCCTGTTTGACTATGTTTGAGTTACCTTGATTTATGGGCCTAGCATTCAAGGTTCTTGTGCAATACTGTTCTTTGCAGCATCAGATTTTACTTTCATCACCAGACAGATAAACAACTGAGCATCACTTCCACTTTGTCCCAGTCACTTAATATTTTTCTGGAGCTATTAGTAGTTGTCTTCTGCTGTTTTCTATTAGCATATTGAACACCTTCTGATTTGGGAGGGCTCATCTTTTGGTGTCATATAATTTTGCCTTTTCATGCAGTTCATGGGTTTCTCATGGTAAGTATACTGAAGTGGTTTGCCATTTTCTCTCCAATGGATCACGTTTTATCAGAACTCTCCACTATGACCATCCATCTTGGGTTGCCCTGCATGACATGGTTCATACCTTCACTGAGTTATGCAAGCCCCTTTGCTAAGACAAGGCAGTGATCCAGGAAGGGGTAAAAACTCTTGGTAATATACATTTTCTCAAATGGAATTTGGGTATTTATGTATACATAGATACAGAGATATGGTAGACTATATACATATATTTGTGAATATTTAAACAATAGAATATATTTATATTCTTCCTGTAGTGAACCACCTTTGCCTTTCTAAAACACTAATGATTCATGTCAATATATGGCAAAACAAACACAATAATGTAAAGAAAAAAA
Organism: Antilocapra americana; assembly: GCA_007570785.1. NCBI lineage: Eukaryota > Metazoa > Chordata > Mammalia > Artiodactyla > Antilocapridae > Antilocapra > Antilocapra americana. The sequence continues at coordinate 7,895,691 of ML662442.1, forward strand.
ATAAAATATAAACACTAATGTATTCTAATTGGATAAGTTAATTGAACTGGCCTCCATTTAATTAATTAGGAAGATTAACAATTGTTTTTCAATCTCAATACCCAATACTAAAATGACCATACTATAGAACACTGAAGGCTTTTGACAACTAGACATTTCTGTAGATGCCAGTTGAGTTTAGCTCCTACTGGAGGAGTATTAGGACTTCCCAGGTAGCACAAGTAGTAAAGAACCCACCGGCCAATGCAGGAGACATAAGAGATGTGGGTTTAATATCTGGGCTGGAAAGATCTCCTGGAAGAGGGCATGCCAACCTACTCCAGTATTCTTGCCTGGAGAATCCCATGAACAGAAGAGCCTGTCAGGCTACAGCTCATAGAGTCACAAAGAGTCAGAGATGACTGAAGGGATTAAGCATGCATGCACAAAAGAGTATTAATCTGAGAATAAATTTGCTTTCCAAATCTTGTAATTACAATAGAAATCTTTATAGTTAAATAAGCATTCATATTAAGTAAGCCTATGAGAGAAAAATACCAAAATTATTTCAGTGAAATCTTTGGAAGCATTAAAAAATGCTATAAAATTTGGAATAGAATAAACAAATAACAAACTTTGGGGAAAAGATGAGGAATTTTGTAAACAGTGTATTATTTGGACAGATATTATTTTTACATGCTATTAGATTTATCTCCTTACTCTAAAGAAAAAAAAAAAGTAAGTTTTGAAAATTCCTAAAATAATAGGGCTGTGTTTCATGTTAAAAGTAGAGACAAAAGTAGCTGTGGAGTGTGATCGACAATATGGATCATGGCTGTATGTATAAAGAGCAGTAAATGAATGCATCTGTGTCTCAGATTTAAAGTAAAGACTTATGCATATGGCTGTCATTTGTTATGATTGTCTTTTTAAATTAAAGTTTAGTCAAGTAAACAAATTTGTGGATTAACCAATGGTATCAAATAGGAGATATGAAAATACTTTTAAAGTGTTTCAATTTTATGCTAGTGTAACAGAAAAGAGAATGTGATTATAATTTTGAGGTTATTGTGAATGTTGAAAATTGGAGAAAACTGTTGAGGTGTATCACTTAAACCACAATACAGTATACTAATGCATATATATGGAATTTAGAAAGATGGTAGCTATAACCGTGCATGCGAGACAGCAAAAGAGATGCAGATGTATAAAACAGTCTTTTGGACTCTATGGGAGAGGGCAAGGGTGGGATGATATGGGAGAACGGCATTGAAACATGTAAATTATCATATGCGAAATGAATCGCCAGCCCAGGTTTGATGCATGATACAGGGTGCTCAGCACTGTTGCACCAAGATGACCCAGAGGGATGGAGTTGGGAGGGAGGTTGGCGGGGGGCGGTTCTGGAAGGGGAGCACATGTATACCCATGGAGGATTCATGTCAATGTATGGCAAAACCAACACGATAATGTAAAGAATAAAAAAAATAATTAATTAATTAAAAAAAGAAAGTCTTCTAGGACTATGAATGTCAAATTTTCTAAAAGATAGCTACACAACCCACTACATCACCCACTTCTAGCTCATAAAATACCAGAACTGTTAAGAAGGACTTGAAGAGTCACAAAAGTACAAGCTTTGCATTCAGTAGGATGTGCTGTCATGGAGTGGGGAGCTTAGGATATAAAAGCATCCATAGAGAAAGAGGGTGAAAAGGGACATTGTCATCTCACCTTCATGTGTGATGGTTTCTACTCTGCAGAGTTCTGTAGGCACACCTTTGCATTAAGGAATTCAAAGAGTTTGTGGGAAGACCTGATGTTTGTCTCTCAGAGCCATCTATTTCAAATGCGGTCTGTGAACTATTTAGAATGGATAAATGATGAAAAGCTAATCATAAATATTGGCAATTTGACAATGTCTGTTGTGTGGTACAGTGCTTAGTCACTCAGCTGTGTCCAATTGTTTGTGACTCTATGGACTGTATCCTGCCAGGCTTCCCTGTCCATGGACTTTTCCTGGAAGGAATACTGGAGTGGGTTACCATTTCCTTCTCTAGGAATTCTTGTATCCAGTAGCAATAAAGAATTAGACTTATATTAATGCACACTTTTTCTCTGTTTTAATTTTTGTAAACACAACCTGTTTCTCCTGGACCCAACAGAATTGGCAGGTTTTGATCATAAGAAGGCAGTTGCCACAGAGGGTATCACTGTCTGCAGGGGACTGTGCAGAGCATAACTAATGAATTTCAAATAGTGGGTGCTTATGCTTTAGACCTCATAAAAATTGATGCTTAGCTTGGATTATCACAGACTTCCTGGTTGATTTTTTTTTAATAAGCTTGATTAAAAAATCATTAGTACAGAAAAAGTCAGCAACAGGTCCTGATAGCATATTTCCCATAACCAAATATTTTAGAGTATACTCTTGAAAGACAAGATGTTGTTAGGGAATTGCGTATACCAAGTCTATCCTTATGGAGCTGACGCTGTAGAGGGGAAATTGATGTTAAACTTAAGAATATAGTACAGATCATTTGTTATTCTTAGAATTTAGTAGTGCAGTCACTCACATTTACCCCAATAGCTTTAAAGAAAATCAAACTCAAAGTAGTAGTAATATAGGAGTCAGATTTACTGCAATAAAAACGAGTTTGAGAATATGGCATATATTCAGGCATATATTCTGCTACTTTGCCCAAAGGCTATAGTTTAGGAACTTCCTTGATGGTTCAGTTTTTGAGAGTTTGCTTTCCAATGCAGGGGATGCAGGTTTGATTCTTGGTTAGTGAATTAAGATCCCACATGCCGGGGGAAGGGACTAAGATGGCAGAGGAATAAGATGGGGAGACCGCTTTCTCCCCAACAAATATACCAAAAGAACATTTAAAAGCCGAGTAAACTCCACAAAACAACTTCTGAATGCTGGCAGAGGACATCAGGCACCCAGAAAGGCAGCCCATTGTATTTGAAAGAAGGTAGGACAAAATATAAAAAGTAAAAAGAGAGGCGAAAGAGGTAAGGACGAAGATCCGTCCAAGGAAGGGAGTCTTAAAAAAGAGAGAGGTTTCTGAACACCAGGAAACATTCTCCCTAGCGGATCTGTGGCGAGTCTTAGAGGGCAAAATAAGTGGGAGGGAAAATAAATAAATAATTAAACCCCACAGATTATGTACGTAACTGCAACTCCCAGCAGAACAGTGGCCAAGGAGCCCCATCCACCGCTAGAAAGTGCGGGCTGCTCAGGGAGGGGCTGCGCTGCTTTGGGAGAGGACTGGGAGTGAACGCCTGAGGGCAGCCCGAGGGAACTAGCCTGAGCTGACAACCTAGACTGCGGGGTAGTTTTCCGGTGAAAAGCCACCACCAGGCCCGCACAGAACAAAGGGCTGCGCCGAGCTGGTCAGCTGCGCGGAGCTGATTGGCTGCAGGCTGCGGACCAGCCCAGCCCCCGCCAAAGAGCCGCAGGCACAATTGTGGCCCCTGCGAGGATGCTATCCAAGACTTTTTGGGATTCTGGATGGTCGCTGCCAGAGATCGGCTCTCCACACACCTGAGAAGGCATGCCCAACTGCACAGAGAAAACCGAGTGGCTGGGATGGGGGAGGAGAGAAATTGTAGCCCCTAACCATGCTGGGCGGCTCAGCCCTGGGAAGTGCAGGCAGCCGCGGCCACCTCAGGCTGCTCCCAGCTGGGCGACGGAGAGCCTGAGGCAGGGGGGGGTGGGGAAGCTCACTCACCAGGAGCGGGGACAAACCCCAGAGCGCTGAATAGACACTGAAGAGACCAGCAAACAGAAAATGCTAAAATAAGCAGAGGGAACTGCTTTGGAACTGACAGGAGTAACAGATTAAATCCCTGCAGGTGGCACAGACTACATAGAAAGGAGTCTATAGACCATGAGAAGTACAAGCTGGACCAAAGAACTAACTAAAAATGAATTGACACCTCACTGTATGCAACAGCTCCAGAGGAAAGCCCTAGATATATTTTTACTATGATCATCTTTTAAATTTTTAAAAATTTTTATTACTTTTTAAAAAATGTTTATTTTTATTTTTAAGTCCCCTATAACTCCTTCAATTTTCATTTTTACAACCATCTATTACCTAGCCAAAAAAAAAAAAAAGACCCAATTTTTTTAAGTAAGCGTCATATATATACATAAGAATTGCAGCGGACTTTGTGGTTGTTCGCTTATTTACTTTTTCTCCTCCTTTATCCTTTTTCTTTTCTTTTTTTCCTTTTTTTTTTGTAATTGTATTTTTGAGGATCTAACATTTACTCTAGATTTTCTTGCTTTTTAGTATTTGTTATCAACTTTGTATCTTTGAGAACCCAATCTTCAGTACCTATTTTTACTTGGGAGTGAGATCACTGGTTCGATTCCTCTCTCCCCATTTTTGACACTCCTTTTTTTCCACCAAGTCACCTCTATCAACCTCCTCCTCCTTTTCTTCTCTACTAAACTCAGTGAATCTCTTTGAGTGTTATGAGTTGTGAAGAACATAGATAACTGATTACTGGCTGAATTTGTCTCCCTCCATCTGACTCCCTCTTTTCTCCCCCTGACCACTTCTGTCTCCTTCCTCCCTCTTCTCTTTTCAGTATAACTCTGTGAACATCTCTGAGGGATCCAGACTGTGGAGAGCACATAGGGAAGTGATCACTGGCTAGCTCACTCTCTCACCATTTGATTCCTCTCTTCTTCTGGTCACCTCTATCTTTCTCCTCCCTTTTCTCCATGCCACGTAATTCTGTGTATCTCTCTGGGTGTCCCTCATTGTGGAGAAAATTTTCATCAATAATCTAGACGTTCTACCATCAGTGCTATATAGATGGAGGAGTCCTGAGGCTACTGTAAGAATAAGGCTGAAAACCAGAGACAGGAGGCCTAAGCCCAAATCCTGAGAATAAGAGAGAACTCCTGAATCCAGGAGTTAATTAACTGATAGGAGCTCATCAAATGCTTCCATACCTAAACTGAAACCAAGCACCACCTAAGGGCCAACAAGTTCCGGAGTAAGATAGACCACACAGATTCTCCAGCAACACAGGAACATAGCTTGGAGCTTCAATGCACAGGCTGCCCAAAGTCACACCAAGCTCACTGACATCTCAAAACCCTTTACTGGACACTTCATTGCTCGCCAGAGAGAAGAAATCCAGATCCACCCACCAGAACACGGACACACACAAGGTTTCCCAACCAGGAAACTTGGACAAACCACCCGTGTCCAACCCCACCCACAGTGAGGAACTGCCACAATAAAGAGGTAACACAGCAATATAAACAAGATGAAAAGGCAGAGAAATACCCAGCTGGTAAAGGAACAGGATAAATGCCCTCCAAACCAAACAAAAGAGGAGGTGAGAGGAAATCTACCTGATATAGAATTCAGAATAATGATAGTGAAAATGATCCCAAATCTTGAAAACAAATTGGAGTTACAGTTAAATAACCTGGAGAGAAGCACTGAGAACATGCAAGAAAGGTTTAGCAAGGACTTAGAAGAAATGAAAAAGACTCAAAATAAAATGAATAATGCAATAAATGAGATCAAAAACAACCTGGAGGGAACTAACAGTAGAATAACAGAGATAGAAGACAGGATAAGTGAGGTAGGTAGAAGACAGAATGGTATAAATAAATGAAACAGGAAAAACGAAAAAAGAATTAAAAGAAATGAGGACAATCTCAGAGACCTCTGAGACAATGTTAAATGCACCAACATTCGAATTATAGGTGTCCCAGAAGAAGAAGACAGAAAGACCATCAGAAAATACTTGAGGAGATAATAGTTGAAAACTTCCCTAAAATGGGAAAGGAAATAATCACCCAAGTCCAAGAAACCCAGAGAGTCCCAAATAGGATGAACCCAAGGAGAAACACCTCAAGACACATATTAATCAAATTAACAAAGATCAAACACAAAGAACAAATATTAAAAGCAGTAAGGGAAAAACAACAAATAACACACAAGGGGAATCCCATAAGGATAACAGCTGATCTCTCAATAGAAATGCTTCAGGCCAGAAGGGAATGGCAGGACATACTTAAAGTCATGAAAGAAAATAATCTACAACCCTGATTACAGTACCCAGCCAGGATGTCATTCACATTTGAAGGAGAAATCAAAATCTTTACAGACAAGCAAAGGTTGAGAGAATTCAGCAACACTAAACCAGCACTCCAACAAATGCTAAAGGATCTTCCCTAGACAGGAAGCACAGATAGGGTGTATAATCTAGAACCCAAAACAATAAAGTAAATGACAATGGGATCATACTTATCAATAATCACCTTAAATGTAAGGTGATTGAATGCCCCAACCAAAAGACAAAGATTGGCTGATTGGATACAAATACAAGACCCATATATATGTTGTCTACAAGAGACCTACCTCATACCGAGGGACACATATAGACTGAAAGTTAAGGGCTGGAAAAAGATATTCCATGCAAATAGAGACCAAAAGAAAGCAGGTGTAGCAATAGTCATATCAGATAAATTAGACTTTAAATTAAAGGCTATGAAAAGAGATAAGATGGACATTACATAAGGATCAAAGGATTAATCCAAGAAGAAGATATAACAATTATAAATATATATGCACCCAGCATAGGAGCACCACAATATGTAAGGCAAATGCTAACAAGTAGGAAGGGGAAATAAACAATAACATAATAATAGTAGAAGACTTAAATACTCCACTCACACTGATGGATAGATTAACTAAACAGAAAATTAACAAGAAAACACAAACTTTAAATGATACAACAGACCAGTTAGACCTAATTGATATCTATAGGACATTTCACCCCAAAACAATGAATTTCACCTTTTTCTCAAGTGCACACAGGACCTTCTCCATAATAGATCACATCCTGGGCCATAAATCTAGCCTTGGTAAATTCAAAAAAATGAAACCATTCCAAGCATCTTTTCTGACCACAATGTAGTGAGATTAGATGCCAGTTACAGGAGAAAAGCATTTAAGAATTCCAACATATGGAGGCTCAACAACACGCTGCTGAATAACCAACAAATCACAGAAGAAATCAAAAAAGAAATCAAAATAGGCATAGAAATGAATGAAAATGAAAACAAAACAACCCAAAACCTATGGGACACTGTAAAAGCAGTGCTAAGGGGAAGGTTCATCGCAATACAGGCTTACCTCAGGAAACAAGAAAAAAGTCAAATAAATAACCTAACTTTATACCTAAAGCAACTAGAAAAGGAAGAAATGCAGAAGCCCAGGGTTAGTAGAAGGAAGGAAATCTTAAAGATCAGGGTAGAAATAAATGCAAAAGAAACAAAAGAGACCAAAGCAAAAATCAACAAAGCCAAAAGTTGGTTCTTTGAGAAGATAAATAAAATTGACAAACATTAGCCAGACTCATTAAGAAACAAAGGGAGAGAAACCAAATCAACAAAATTAGAAATGAAAAAGGAGAAAACACACAGAAAACACAGAAATACAAAGGATCATAAGAGACTATTATCAGCAGCTATATGCAAATAAACTGGACAACTTGGAAGAAATGGAGTAATTCTTAGAAAAAGACAACTTTCCAAAACTAAACCAGGAAGAGATAGATAATATTAACAGACCCATCACAAGCATGGAAATTGAAACCGTAATCAGAAATCTTCCAACAAACAAAAGCACAGGACCAGACGGCTTCACAGCTGAATTCTACCAAGAGTTTAGAAAAGAGCTAACAGCTTTCTACTCAAACTCTTCCAGAAGATTTTAGAGGAATGTAAACTGCCAAACTCATTCAATGAGGCCACCATCACCCTAATACCAAAACCCAGCAAAGATGCCACAAAAAAGAAAACTACAGGCCAATATCACTGATGAACATAGATGCAAAAACCCTTAACAAAATTCCAGCAAATAGAACCCAACAACACATTAAAAATATCATACATCATGATCAAGTAAGCTTTATCCCAGGGATACAAGGGTTCTTCAATATTTGCAAATCAATCAATATAATACACCATATTAATACATTGAAAAATAAAAACCACATGATTATCTCAGTAGATGCAGAGAAAGCCTTTGACAGAATTCAACATTCATTTATGATAAAAACCCTCCAAAAAAGCAGGAATAGAAGGAGCATACTTCAGCATAATAAAAGCTATACATAACAAACCCACAGCAAACATTATCCTCAATGGTGAAAAACTAAAAGCATTTCCCCTAAAGTCAGGAACAAGACAAGGGTGCCCACTCTCACCACTAATATTCAACATAGTTTTGGAAATCTTGGAATAAAAGGAATCCAGATTGGAAAAGAGGAATTAAAACTCTCACTGTTTGTAGACAACATGATCCTCTACATAGAAAACCCTAAAGATTCTACCAGAAAATTACTAGAGCTAATCAGTTAATATAGTAAAGTTGCAGGATATAAAATCAACACACAGATCCCTTGCATTCCTATATACTAACAATGAGAAAAAAGAAAGAGAAATTAAGGAAACAATTCTATTCACCATCGAAACAAGAAGAATAAAATACTTAGGAGTATATCTACCTAAAGAAACAAAAGACCTATATATAGAAAACTATAAAACACTGATGAAAGAAATCAAAGAGGACAGAAATAGAGGGAGAAATATACTGTGTTCATGGATTGGAAGAATCAATATAGTGAAAATGAGTATACTACCCAGAGCAATCTATAGATTCAATGCAATTCCTATCAAGCTACCAGAGGTCTTTTTCAGAGAACTAGAACAAATAATTTCACAATTTGTATGGAAATACAAAACACCTCAAATTGGAAAAGCAACCTTGAGAAAGAAGAATGGAACTGGAGGAATCAACCTGCCTGACTTTAGGCTATACTACAAAGCCTCATCAAGACAGTATGGTACTGGCACAAAGACAGAAATATAGATCAATGGAACAAAAGAAAAAGCCCAGAGATAAATCTACGCACCTATGGACACCTTATTTTTGACAAAGGAAGCAAGGATATACAATGGAGAAAAGACAATCTCTTTAACAAGTGGTTCTGGGAAAACTGGACAGCCACTTGTAGAAGAATGAAACTAGAACACTTTCTAACACCATACACTAAAATAAACTCAAAATGGATCAAAGATCTAAACTTAAAACCAGAAACTATAAAACTCCTAGAGGAAAACATAGGCAGAACACTCTACGACATAAACCAAAGCATTATCCTCTATGACCCATCTCCCAGAATATTGGCAATAAAAGCAAAAATAAACAAGTGGGACCTAATTAAAATTAAAAGCTTCTGCACAACAAAGGAAACTAAAAACATGTCGAAAAGGCAGCCTTCAGAATGGGAGAAAATAATAGCAAACGAAGCAATGGACAGACAATTAATCTCAAAAATATACAAGCAACTCCTGCAGCTCCATTCCAGAAAAATAAACGACCCAATCAAAAAGTGGGCCAAAGGGCTAAACAGACATGTCTCCAAAGAAGGCATAAAAATGGCTAACAAACACATGAAAAGATGCTCAACATCACTCATTGTCAGAGAAATGCAAATCAAAACCACAATGAGGTACCACTTTACACCAGTCAGAGTGGCTTCCATCCAAAAGTCTACAAGCAATAAATTCTGGAGAGGATGTGGAGAAAAGGGAACCCTCTTACACCGTTGGTGGAAATGCAAACTAGTACAGCCACTATGGAGAACAGTGTGGAGATTCCTTAGAAAACTGGAAATGGAACTGCCATATGACCCAGCAATCTCACTGCTGATCCTACACACCGAGGAAACCAGAATTGAAAGAGACACTTGTACTCCTATCTTCATCGCTGCATTGTTTACAATAGCCAGGACATGGAAGCAACCTAGATGTCCACCAACTGACGAATAAATAAGAAAACTGTGGTACATATACACAATGGAATGTTGCTCAGCCATTAAAAAGAATGCATTTGAATCAGTTCTACTGAGGTAGAGGAAATTGGAGCCTATTATACAGAGTGAAGTAAGCCAGTAGGAAAAACAACAATGCAGTATACTAACGCATATATATGGAATTTAGAAAGATGGTAGCTATAACTGTGTATGCGAGACAGCAATAGAGATGCAGATGTATAGAACAGTCTTTTGGACTCTATTGGAGAGATCAAGGGTGGGATAATATGGGAGAACAGCATTGAGACATGTAAATTATCATATGTGAAATCAATCGCCAGCTCAGGTTTGATGTATGATACAGGGTGCTCAGGGCTGGAATCGGGAAGGAGGTGGGAGGGGGTTCTGGAAGGGGAACACATGTATGCCCATGGTGGATTCATGTCAATGTATGGCAAAACCAACACGATAATGTAAAGAAAATAAATAAAATAACAACAACAAGAACAACAACAAATGATTCCACATGCCTCAGGACCAGAACACCAAAAAGAAAGGAAAAAAAAAAAGCATTAGAATAGCAGAAGCATTATAGCAAATAAATGAAGACTTTAAAAACGGGCCATATCCCAAAGATCTTTAAAGACAAGTCTAAATTTTGCAAACTATATAAAGACAGAGAAGGATTTGAAGTGAAGTTGATCAAGCAATGTGGATGTCTTCCAGATTTAAGGTTGCTAGTACTAAAAAAGACCTAGAAAATTTTGCCATTTTCATGTAGTTCAAGCAGAATATTAATATAGTCAACTGTGGATATTGACGAGTTCAGAAGATAGCTCATTTTATCATAAGCCAAGTCAATTTCTTTTTCTTTGAACTTCTTTCAAGCTATATTACAATTATCTCTTCCAACTTAATTTCTGCAATGCACGGACTGAATTTGAATAATATCCTTCTTCTCTTTTAAATTGCTCAATCCTAAGGGAGTTCATTGGGAAATTTGAAAAAGCCTTACTCTAACTGAGTTACCAAAATCTTGGACAGTAATATCTAGTGATTTAGGCCAATTCTTTCCAAAAAACATTTGGTGACTTGCTTCTGTAGTGATTAACTATACTTCTTCATGAAATGGTATTCTCTATAATCATAACACATCTTTCCAAACTATCTACTGTCTATAAATGACAGGTTAAAAAATAAAAATTAGCATGTAGTGGATTCAAACACTCTAATAAGTGACAGCATGGGAGTGTACTATGCAAACTATAATTGGCTGCATGGCTTATTAAGAATATTGTTGCATCTCAACACACTGATATATAAGTATATAAACAAACTAAAAATTCTAAATGCCTATGAGATGAATGGTTCTGAGAAATTTAAATTTTATCTATACTGCTTCCATCTGTTTAGTGCAGAAATTGTAAGGGTTGCATTTTAGTCATTAATCTGCCACAGATATGTCTTACAAATGTGATCTAGTCAAACTTATTATTTGTAAATGGTTTCAACTTACTAGAGCGTTTGTTTCACACTGCCTTCTCAACCATCTTAGGGATCACTAGGTAGAGAGAGGAAGGAAATCCTGGGAGTCAAGAATATAAGATTGTTCCTGGTGTGAATTACAGAAAGCTTCATTTATCTGCTGTATATATAGGTCTTGGATGTAAGATTACTTAGAAAGATCCTTTTGACTGTGAAGTACAACTGAAAATTCCTAGATAACCAGTTAATCAAAGTATTTTCTTATTTTAAAAAGACTCCAGACTGAAATGTATGAGATTAATATTATGACATCACTTCTTATCCTCTTTTAGTTGTTTTGTGCTTAGCTGCTCAGTCATGTCCAACTCTTTATTTGCAACCCCATGGACCGCAGCCTGCCATGCTTCTCTGTCCATGGGGATTCTCCAGGCAAGAGTACTGGAGTGGGTTGCCACTCCAGGGGATCTTCCCAACCCAAGGATCTAACCCAGGTCTCTTGCATTGCAGGCATATTCTTCACCACCTGAGCCATGAGAGAAGCCTATTTTATTTCAGTTGAAGTACACTAAACATAAGACTCAACTTAACACACTGCAGTATGTTTGTAGTCGTGCTTTCCCTATCTTGAAAGATGTTAGTCCTTACTCTACTTTTATATAAACAATTTGAATAAAATAAATATTTGGAAAATTTAGCAGCTAAGGCCTATTTTTATCACATCTGCATTGACTTTAGTAAATAATAGGAACAAAATGGGAAAAGGAGGCATGTAAACTTTATAATAATATCATATTGAAGTTAAAGATCATATACACATTAAAAACAAAAAGAGGCAATGTAGTTGTAATTTTAAACTTAATTTACCCATAAAGCAGCTTTTACAGTTTGGTTTCATGATTAAAATATTAGCTCAGGAACTGTGCATAACTTTGGATGAATAACTTATTAAAGATATTTATCATAATATCAGCCACAGGATTCTCTATTTACAAACTCACATTGGTTAAGTTTCTCAGATCATTCTTGGACCAATTGACCCTAGGTGTAGAAGAGAGCTTGAGAGTATAAACAGTCTTAATTTGTATTTGAAAACACCAAAATACCATTGCTAAATGTAATGTACTTTCTTGGATGAAAATTGACACGTTTATGAGAGAAACAGGAGGTCCATGCCAGAAGTGTCTAACAGCAGGAACTATACACAAGCAGAATTGCAATTAAAATCTCAACTAAATAGAAGGATACCATTAAAACATAATTCTAAGTTGATGGGAGGCACCGCATCACAGAAACTGCATTCTCTGCAAATACACCAGGTAATGAGGACGCTATCAGCAGTCAGAGGGCCCTGTGCCTTTGACATTGCAGTCAGTGTCTGTATTCACCTTTTCTCCCCATGTCTTAGGACTTGGAATCCTACAGCTTTGTTTCTTGCCTTTCTACACCTTGCCTTTGTGTCCAGTCCATAGCTGGCATTAGTTCTCGTATTAACACTAGCTGTCCATGAAAAATTAACACTAGACATTAAAAGATGTCTTAGTTCAAGCTCCAATTAATAGAAAGGCAAAGTTGAATGACATTTACAAGGGTGATAAAATTAGTGAGTCCCTGTTGCTTTCTATAGCACTGCTTGTAAAGAGACAGCCTAAGACAGAAAAAGTGCTCTACTGCCCCCAGGTCCTCAGCAGTGCTTGTCGATGGATGCTTATGCTGCCAACACTGCCACTACTTCTGCCATGGGCCTGGCCTGTGTGTTAGTGTGGAGCATCTCATATTCCACCAAATAAGGGGCGGTTCTTGCATCATGGATTATAGGTGTTTAATATCATTCCCCAAAGGTGGGCCTGGATCTTTACCTGCAATCTTGTTTTTGTTTCTGATTGGGACCTGAAATAAGAGCTCCAGTTACTGACACTGAGTGCCATCCACTGTTGTTTCTACCACACCTGATCCACAGCCATACCATGGAGTATAAAGAACAGGACAACAACCCTGCCTCTGTAGAGTCTAAGTGACTCCGTCTTAAAAAAGGAGCCACCAACTTGTAATAAAGGGCAAAAACACAAGTTCCCCCACCCCCAGGTCACCACCCTAGACACGACTGCCAATCAGGGGCTAGCGCGCCAAAATCCCCTGACCTCCCCTACCGTCCTGGCCAGTCACCGGACGCGGAAACACATTACCCCATCCGAGCCCTCCTGCCCTTTGTCTCTTTCCCTTAAAAGCCTTGTACCATGCGGCTCGGGGCCGCCGCCCTCACTCCGCTGCATCGGTGTGTGTATGTGCGGTCTGGACCCAGGTCTGTAATAAAACCCCTCTTGCGCTTGCATCGGTGAATGGCCTCCTGGTGGTTTGTGGAGATTGGGATCTGGGCACAACACCTCATTCTCAGTTCTGTTTCCCAAGTTTCAGTTTCCATGGTCAGCTGCAGTCTAAGAATATTAAATGGAGAATTCCAGAAATAATAAATCTTAAATTGCAAGCTATTCTGAGTAGTGTTTGGAACCCTCCCTCCAACCTGCTCTGTCAACCACAGAATGTGGCTCATTCTTTTGTCCAGTATATGCTACCTGCTTGTTAGTCATTCTGTAGCTTTCTCCCTGATCAGATTGACTGGCATGGTATGAGCTTGTGTTCAAGTGACCTTTCTTTTACTTAATAAGGGCCCCTCAGAGCAAAGATGGAGATGTTGGTAACTCAGATATTATCCAATTGTGCCTAACATAAGTTCAACTTTACATGCAACTCTCCAGGCAAGAATACTGGAGTGGCGAGTTGTTCACTTCTTTAGGGGATTTTCCACACTCAGGGATCAAACCTGGATCTCTTGCATTGCAGGCAGATTCCTTACTCTCTGAGCCACCAGGGAAGCCCCCAATTTTTTTACATGTATGCATATATAATAAAAGGCATAATATATATAGACTTTGTAGTATACATGGTTTTGGGAATCCACTGCGAGCCTTGGAACATATTCCCTTGGATAAAGGGTGTCGACTCTGCTATCTGTTTCACTGATCTCATCCACAACCACATTTTTCCATCTCCTCCCTGAAGTTATGAGAGGGTAATAAACGGGTAGGAAGGCTAGAGGGCCCCAAATGGTAGGAGGAAATAAACTACAAATGCAGACACTTCATTTTTTTCCTTCTCTACACAAAATTAAAAGAGGCTTTTTTTAATTCTGTGTTGACTACACCTGGTTCTGCCTTGAGCAAACCAATGAGATTTTCTTATGGTAATGTTTTTCTTAAGCTATGCTAAGGCAACTATTTATTTGCTTTGGAATCTGCCTTTCTTCAAAAGACTAACTTTTCTTCTTTTCTCAAACCTTAGACTGATAATGGTTCAACAAGCCAGTAGACATGTCAATTGTTTTATGGCCAGGGATTTCACACCTTGTGACATCCTATCTCAAAAATTCATATGTAGGAGAGTGGCCTGGTGAAACTCCCTCAGCCTTGAGGTCTTTCTTTTGTCTGATTAGAAGCTCACTAATAGGCATAAACACCTTGCTAAAGACTAGTAAGGGAACATCCTTTCTGCCCCCTTCTGATGTCTATGTCAGAAGTTTTCTCTATCTCTCTTATACTCGGAAAAAAAAAAAAAAAATTCGTTTACACAAAAAGCTCCAAGTAGTCAAACCTGGTCTCTGGCCCCGGCCCTGGATGGAAATCCTCTCCTCCCAAGGTCACAAATCCTGGTGTAGCTCACTGCAGCAATCTTTCAGCTGCATCTGGCTTCCTTAGGATCTCTTAAACATATATAAAATCCCCCCATGCGTTTGCTTCTTTAAATTTCCTTTGTTTTGTGTGTGTTCTAGCCAGATATCCACAAGACTCCCCCCACAACTGAACCCTTATTTTAGCTCACTAAATGTTATTTTATTAGTACTTCCTTCTCTGATCACCCTATATAAATTATAGTCTAACCTAGCACTTTATGTTCTATTAACCTATCTTATTTTACTCCATAGCATTGAGCACTAATCACAAAATATATGTTTTTTGTATTGCTTACTTGTCTATCCCTCCAACAGAATGCAAGCTAGAAGAGGGCATAAACACCGTTTTCCCAACTACATGTCCTCTGTACTCAGTTCAGTGTGGTGACGGGCAAATTATCTAAACTCAATAAACAAGGCAAAATAAATAGATGACCATCTTGAGACATGTCTAAAAACATATTTTTCTGTGTTTTATGTTTCTATATAGAGTTGAAAATTGTCCCAGAGTTTACTTTAAGCTTTTCTACTTTAATGATAGAAACAACATTATAATCCAAAACATTTTCTAAACTTAGACAACAATCAATGGTTAGTCAAAGTATTTGTTTAAAGTTTTTGTTTGGAAGTCAATTTCTTTTCTCACAAAATATTTCAGCAAAAACACTTTTCCAACCATATTTCAGAATATTATTGTGAGAGAAATTCAATAAAAAAATGGAACTGGAAGAGATAAAATGGAAAATCTCATATTTGTGCCCTCAGAAAAAAGAAAACCTAAGGACTGAGACACTGTATTCCTGTAAATGCCTGATTTACATAAAATTGATAATACTGAAATTTTCTTAAATGATAGGGAGTTGGCCATGGGTTGCCCAATATCAACTTTGGAAAATTTGCTTATGGTTTGCAAAGACATGAACAAAAAATGAATGAATCAGGTCTATCGGTCTCACATAAGGAGTTGAATTGAGTTTTGTGTGTATAAGTGCCTGGTTTTGTATGCTCAGGAAATTTTAAAAGCTAATCTCCTTTTGTTTTACTTTTAATAGACTCTCCCTGAGCTCCCCCACTCCACCTTATCATCCCCCCTTCCACCCTTTACATTTCTTGCCCATAAATAGAGCCTACCCCAAACCCTGAAGGGATTTGAGTTTGAATATCCTGAGTAGCAATTCCTCTGCTATTACAAAATAAAATATTTTTGACAATGTTGAGCTTGCCTCAGTTTATCTATTTAGCAAAGTCCACATTATGTAGCCCCGAATATCATGTGGAAAATTAACATGAATTAGGAACTTAGTGGCAAATCTCAGTTTACTTCTAATAGTTTTTTTCTTTTTAATGATATCAATAAATATTTAAAAGAAAGTCTTAGTGAAACAAGGGGATTCCCCAATTTCCAAAAAATTTTTACCCCAAGACTAAGACATCCTGTAACAATTTTATCTGCTAACAAAACTTCTGCCATAGAGACTCTTCCACCTGAGTTACAGGCAGCTTGACATTTGAATGTTCAGGCAAATTTGGCTTTGCCTCAGGGTACTCAGGGGATATTTAGGCTTAAAATCTTACTCAGAGACATTTGATCATCCCATTTAAATTATCATCATCCCAGGTGGCTCAAATGTTAAATAATCTGCCTGCCACTGCTGAAGATGTGGGTTGGATCTGTGGCAGGGAAGATCCCTGGAGAAGGAAATAGCAACCCACTCCAGTATTCTTGCCTGGGAAATGGACCAGAGGAGCCTGGAGGGCTACAGTCCACAGGTTCACAGAAAGTCCAATTCCACTGAATATGTTTGCACATCCATTTAAACTAACTCAACCTCCAAAACAGAAAAAATAAAATAAAGATTCTTCATCATTCAACTGTATCATTTAAACCCATTGTTTTATGTTATCAAAATCAACCTAACAAAGAGAGACAAACAGCACATTGTGGGCAGAAGATGCAGCTCAGATAAATATGTCCTCAGTGGAAGTATTCTACATATAATTTCTCCCTTCCCTCGCTTAGCTATGACCTATCATCTATGTCAGGTGTCAGCATTCCAATATAACCACCTAGAGATTGATACATCGTTTAACGTTCTACAGTAAAAAGGAAAACATTTACTAAAGGTAACAGAGAGCCCGGATGGTATTTTGGAACCCTGACCTGTTGCTTGAGTTTAAGAAATGATGTTGTCATACTTCTGTAGGAGATAACATCTGGTATGGAAGTTAAAATGCTGTTTCTCCGATATGTTCCAACCCCAAAGAACCAGCTCATTAGAAGCCAGGGTGACAAGTTTAGGTATTTGCTTGCCTCTGTGAAAATTAAATTGTCATTCTGCCAAGGGTATACAGAAAATATCCATTAGCGATTGATGTTACTATGTTTGTGGAATTTGAATAGGCTCTTTATACAGATCAAAATTGGCTTTGAGGAAAGAAATAGAGATCAATTATACAGTTGGAACCTAAATTTTTCAAATAAATATCAAGGAAAAGAGAGGATACATTTTAGTTCATATCTTGATCCTCCTTTTAAGCTCTGATAAGGGTCATTTCTCTTTCCTTATAAGGAAAATGATTCTATTTTCTGCTGAGAGGTTGTAAAAAAGAAAAAAAAAAAGCCTGAGATTTTTATGTATGAAAATGCTCTGAATTATTGAGTTGATGGTAATGTTAGTCTAAATCTATAACACAGTAACAGTTTTGAGGAACTGATCACAACATGAGGTGAAATTCAACGCATTCTACACAACATTTCTTGTTAGCACATGTCTTTAGAAATGAACATGTGTATCTGGACCATGATACTTGTTAATTATCACTTCCAGTCTCCTATGTTCACAATCATGACAAGCTGCTTTCACTTATTTCCTCTTTTGAGTTGGTGTACTGCAAGCAATATCTTCCCTGCCTTTGCAGCATGGGGACAGTAAAGACTGAAAACAGGCAGAGTTTTTGTTAACATAACCAAAAGCTGGAAAGTGAAAAATCATGTGCCATATATTGTAAAAGATTTGTATAAATTTAAAAAGAAATCCTCAGGAAGCTGATATTTTTCTACTTATATCTTTCATGGTATTTGGAAGATTGGCATATTGGATTATTGATTATTACAGGAATGGAGAAAAGGATAAGGGTTTTGAAACCAACATATGCCAGGTAATAATTTGGCATATTTTTATGACTAGATAAAATTATTTTCTTCAAATACTATGTGAATCAAAATGGAAAAGTTGAACACAATATAGAAAGGAATTTGAGGAAATTACACTGATGAATCTAAACGTTTTATCAAATTTATAGATTTCATTAAGTAAAACATTTGAGTAACAAGTTATTAATGAAGTTGCAATATTCAAGCAACGTTAGACCTAGCATTTACTTCATTTCTTTTTTTTAAGCAAATTAAAAAAAATATATATGACCATAAATTTAAAATGCTCATTTTTTTCTGTATAAGCAAAAATAATATATGTCTTAATTCCATAATTCTTGTTATTGTTTATCATCATATTTCTTGCGTCTTAATTTTTGATGCTGTATTGCTGGTCCTGTTCACATCATCAATTGTCTTGTTGTATTGCACTGTTAACACTGTTTGCTGAACCCATGGTAAGCAAGGCACAAGTTAAGAAGCTGGGAGAAAATTCAAGGAGCTGTATGTAGAAACTGCAGACGCATTTATTCTCTCCTGGGGGGCCCCAGCAGTCATAGCAGCAGACATAACATAACACAAAATAACCACACGCAACACTTCAGGGCTTTTCCGGGTGAAACTTACGTATACTTCCAGAACAAAGGCATCCCATGGTCAAGAGAGTACTTCCTATTGTGCATTCACAGTGCCATAAACAATCTCAGCTGTTACACAAAAGTGGAAAATCATTGTTTACAGACTAGATGCCATGAGAGGGTGGGGTGAGAGAGCCTGACTGGCGCCCTCTTGTTAATTTCCCCACAGGTGCTATCCCACAGTGTTTACTGTAGTATTTCATATTTTCATTTAATGTTCAATCTATTTATATCTTTTTCAAATGCATTGGAAGAAAAAGCTTTAACAAATAAAGTACAAACTTGTCGAAGTGCTTGACAATCATAATGAAACAAAGGAAATATCTATGCTGAAATGAACATTTTCCATTTTTGTATCTAAAGTTAATAATGGATGAGCAAAAATTATGACCCAAATAGAATAAAATTTAATTACATATGTATATTTTCAAGTAAATGTAAATATGAGATTACTAAAAATTTTATCATGATTGTTTTATTATTTAAATTAAATTTTATAACATGACTGCATATTAGTTTAGTTATTAGCAAAATGATATGAAATTTCATCAGATTTGTGTCACTTTCATGCCCTAACTGACTAGTATTCTCAACAAGTATTCTATTATAACTAACATATATAGTTACTATAAGTCACTATGTAGAGCAGCTGTCAATTTTCTATTGGGGGATATCATTTAATAAGCCATTTATAAAACACAAAATGCTTAAGAATAAAAATATTTAATGGTATAATTTTTGATTCAAATAATAATTATTTTACTGGAAAGAAATCTGTAGCTATGTTTGAAAAAGAAAACACATTTTACAGCTCTTTGTTTCAAGCATTTACACTTTTCTTGATTTTACCTTTAAGCCCAAATTTCTCAATCTTACACTCAGTTTCAAGGTACAATATTTGGAAAGGTTAGTAATATTCCATTAAGTCATTTTCAGTTATTTAAGGGTGAACTTTAAGAAATTGTTTAGACATTTTTAAAACACTGGAAGCTGAAAAGTAGTTTTGTTTTTAAAGTTCACACTTGGCACATATTTAGTGTGAAGAATTGTTGCCAGAATTTCTCAGGGCAAGTGGAGGCACTTTAAGAGAAAGATTGAAAATCTCTGTACCTTCTGTCTAGATCCCAAGTTAAAGGAGACTGACTGTAGCCCATGTGGGACTAAAAGAAAAGGATGTTTTATATCTGGTCTACTAATGTCTTTACATCTTTCCATCACTTTTCATGTATTTACTCTTACATTCATTGAATCTCCCTGAGTCATTGTGCTGACAGTCAGAAATTTGATAATGGAGGCAAGAATTTTCAAATGAAAGAAAGCTATTTTTTAAAGACAAACTTATTTATCTCTTGGTATGATTCAAATTCCCAGGGTTTCATTTATTTTTACTTCCTATTACTCATATCATAATCTATGTATGCAGGAGCCCTATCAAAAATAATTTGAGTGTAAGAATTGACTTAACTAAGAAGGCACGAGACTGGACTTCCCTGGTGGTCCAGTGGTTAAGATACCTCTTTGGGGGGGGAGCAAAAGTATCTCTTGGAAAGTGATAAGTTGATCAAAGTCACAATGTATAGAATTAACAAAATATCGTTGAAAATTATATATACTAAGAACAAACACGTCAAAACTAAAGTCAAGACCATTATTATCTACAGTTTCTCCAGAGAAAGTGAAATATTTTAGTATAATTTTAACAAACTATGTACAGGATCTGTATCCTAAAAATTGTAAAATGCTATGAAAAAGATCAATAAAGACCTAGATCAAGTAATATTATTTTCATGGATTGAAAAATATGATAAAGATTATAATTTTCCCAAATGGATATACATACTTAATGCAAAGCTTATACAATTTCTATTTTTTTTTTTTTGGTAGAATTAGGTAAGCTCATTTCAAAATGTATACTGAAAAGCAAAAAATCTAAAATAGTTAAGACTACCTGGGGTGGAGGGTCAGATAAAAGTGGAATGAATTGTTCTACTCAATATTAAGGCTTAAAATTAAGCAGTGTGGTAATGAGAGAAGGATAGGTACTTAGACTTGTGGAAAATAATAAAAGAAACAGATATAGACCTGCAAAAATATACCCAAATGTCTTTTTACTAAAGTGCAAAAACAGTTAAATGGAGAAATGATAAGCTTTTCAACGACTGATGCTGGAGGAATTGAATGTAGGTAAAAAACTCAGGGCTGGTGCACAGGGACGACCCAGAGGGATGAAATAGGAAGGGAGGGGGGAGGGGGTTTCTGGAAGGGGAACACATGTGTACCCATGGCGGATTCATGTCAATGTATGGCAAGACCAACGTGATAATGTAAGGAAAAATAAATAAATAAATAAAAGGGGGGGGGGGGAAACCTGAACTTCAGTCTAAATCCCACAACTCTTAACAAGCATTGATTAAAAATGTATCAGGTGTAAATATCAAAGGCAAAACAATATTTCCTTCAGAAAAATACATAGTATAAAATATTCAGGGTCTGAGGCTAGGCAAAAAACTTGACAACAAAAGCACAATCAATAAAATAAACTGATAAATTAGACTTCATCAAAATTAAAATTTTGCTGTGTGATAAGCCCTGAACAAAAATGAAAAGACAAGCTGAAGACTGAGAGAAATGTTTGCAAACCACACAACTGAAAAAGAACTAGTATCTATATGAAGTATTCTGAAAAAGCAAACAGTTCAATTATAAAATGGGCAAAAAGCATAAATAGATATTTCATGGAAGAGGCTGTACAAAGTGATCAATAACCACATAAAAAGAAATTCAACATCATTAACCACAGGAATAAAATAAAAACCACAATAAGTGCACATCTATAAAAATGGATTCAAGCTTTTAAAATACAGAAAACTAAATACAAATATGCAGATAAATTTCATCATTCACCTATTTTTCATGAGAGGGTAAAATGGTGTAACCACTCCAAAATGGAATTTGATGAAGATGACTGCATAAGACTTCAATAAGACAATAAGATATTGAAGAAATAAATGCAAGCCTATTATCATTAATGTATTACTCAGAATATAAAAGTAACACATAGTTTCCCATCAATAGATGAATGGGAATGTATACATAAATACACACACAATAGAATAATATTCAATCCCAAGAAGGAGGGACATCTTGTCAGTTATGGCAACATGGATGAAACCTGAGGGAAATTTACTAAGTTAAATAGAGAAAGATACTGCATGGTATCCCTTATATGTAGAATCTGAAAAAGTTAAATTTGTGGAGACAGGGATGAAAATGATAGTTATCTGGAGTTGGGTGTAGCAGGATATTGGGGAGATGTGAGTCTAACAATACAAACTTCTGCCTAGAAAATCAATAATTTCAGGAATCTAATGCACTGTATGGTGACTGTACTTAACAATACTTCATTGTGTACTTGAAAGTTGATAATACATTAAATTTTAAATATTCTCACCAAAATAAAAGGCAACTATTTGAGGTTAGAGGCTTTTAACATAAGCCACTGAAATAGTCACTTTGCAATATATGTGTATTAAATCATGACATGTAACCTTAACAAATACTGTATTAATTATATCTCAATATACCTGGAAAAATAAAGTAGTGAAGTTTTTGGTAGTTTCTTATATTAATAAACACATAATTACTAAAGAGCAGTTACACTTAGTCATTTATCCCAGAGAAATGAAAATTGTCCACTTGAAATTCTGCATATGATATCCATAATAGATTGATTTATAATAATAAAAAAAAAATCAGAAACAACCCAGATGTCCTTTGGTGGGTAAATGACTGAGTAAATTGGGTTATTTTCATACCATACAAAATAGTAGCAAGGGATGAACCAGGATATAGGCAACAACTTGGATACAGCTTAAAGAAATCATATTGTGTGAAGAAAAAATCTATCTCTAAATATTCCATACTGTGTGTTTTCTCTTATACAACATTCTAAAAATGGTAACATTATACAGATAGAGAAGAGATTAATAGTAGCCAGAGCTGTACTGAGATGGGGCCACAGAAGTGGGAGGGGGTGGTTGTGGTTATTAAAGGCAAATAGGAAGGCTCCTTGTGGGGAGGGAACCTTTCTGTATGCTGACCCTGGTAGTAATTAAATGAACTTACACAATGATTAAACGTCACAGGCTAACACTCATAAATACACACAAATGAGTACATATAAAATTGACAAAATCTGAATATACTGAAGGTTTATGCTAATGTTTGTGCTAATGATCTATAGTTTTGTCAGACATTAACATCCCTGGTGAAGAATCCAACTGCAATGCAGAAAACCCTGGATCAACTTCAGGGTCGAGAAGATCCCCTGGAGAAGGGATAGGCTACTGACTCCAGTATTCTTGGGCTTCCTTTGTGGCTCAGTTGGTAAAGAATCTGCTTGCAATGCAGGAGACCTGGATTTAATTATTGGGTTGGGAAGGTTCCCTGGAGAAAGGGAAGGTTCCCACTCCAATATTCTGGGTTGGAGAGTTCCATGGACTGTATACTCCATGGGGTCGCAAAGAGTCGGGCATGACTGAGCGACTTTCACTTCACAATATTGGAGAAAACAGAGTAAAAGGGTACGTGGAATCTCTATATACTATATCTTACCAAAAAATGTAAGTCTAAATGTTCTCAAATTAAAATTTAGCATGAAAAATAGAGTATAGTGCCTACTAACTACCTATGTTTAGAAACTGTTAGACTTTGCATTGCTTTATTTTTTACTCCAAGACCAAATTTGCCTGTTACTCTAGGTATCTCTTGACTTCCTACTTTTGCATTCCAGTCCCGTATGATGAAAAGGACATCTGTCTCTTTTTATTTTATTTTTTTGGTGTTAGCTCAGAAGGTCTTGTAGATCATCATAGAACCATTCAACTTAAGCTTCTTCAGCATTACTGGTTAGAGCATAGACATGGATTACTGTGACATTGAATGGTTTGCCTTGGAAAGGAACATAGATCATTCTGTCATTTTTGACACTGCATCCAAATACTGCACTTTGAACTCTTTTTTGTCTATGAGGGTTACTCCATTTCTTCTCAGGGAGTCTTCCCCTCAGTAGTAGATATAATGATCATGTGAATTAAATTCACCCATTCCAGTTCGTTTTAGTTCACTGAATCCTTAAGTGTCAATGTTCACTCTCGTCATCTCCTGCTTGACCACTTCCAATTTATCTTGATCATGACTCTAACATTCCAGGTTCCTATGAAATATTGTTTACAGCATCTGACTTTACTTCCATCAGCACTCACATCCGCAGCTTGGCATTGTTTTTGCATTGGCTCCATCGCTTCATTTTTTCTGGAGTTATTCCTCCACTCTTCTCCAGTTGCATGCTGGGCATCTACTGACTTGGGAAGTTTATCTTTCAGTCACATATCCTTTTGCCTTTTAATACTATTCATGGGGTTCTCAAGGCAAGAATATTGAAATTACTTGCTATTCTCTTCTCCAGTGGGCCACATTTTGTCGGAACTGTACCTCATAATCTGTCGATCTTGGGTGGCCCTACATGGCATGGCTCATACTTTCTTTGAGTTAGACAAGGCTTTGGTCTAACTAACAAGTGATTAGTTTTATTCACTTCAGTTCAGTCATTCAGTCATGTCTGACTCTTTGAGACCCTGTGGACGGCCAGACTTCCTTGTCCATCACCAACTTCCAGAGGTTACTTAAACTCCTGTCCATCCAGTCAATGAGATCATCCAACCATCTCATCCTCTGTCATCCTCTTCCCCTCCCACCTTCAATCTTTCCCATAATCAGGGTCTTTTTCAATGAGTCAGTTCTTCACATTTTGTGAGCTTCAGCTTCAGCTTCAGCATCAGTCCTTCCAATGAATATACAAGACTGATTATTTTAGCACCGACTGGTTTGATCTCCTTGCAGTCCAAGGGACTCTCAAGAATCTTCTCCAACACCATAGTTAAAAACCATCAATTGTTCGTTGCTCAGATTTCTTTGTATTCCAAATCTCACATCCATATACGACTGGAAAAACCATAACTTTGACTAGATGGACCTTTGTCAGTAATGTCTCTACTTTTTAATATGCTGTCTAGTTTGGTCATAGTTTTTCTTTCAAAGAGCAAGCGTCTTTTAATTTCATGGCTGCAGATACCATCTGCAGTGATTTTGGAGCCCAGGAAAATACAGTCTGTCACTGTTTCCACTGTGTCCCTACCTATTTGCTATGAAGTGATAGGATTGGATGCCATGATCTTAGTTTTCTGAATATTGAGTTTTAAGCCAACTTTTTCACTCTCTTCTTTCATTTTAATCAAGAGGCTCTTTAGTTCTTCTTTGCTTTCTGCCATAAGGGTGGTGTCATTTGCATATCTGAGGTTAGTGATATTTCTCCTGACAATCTTGATTCCAGCTTGTGCTTGATCCAGACTGGCATTTCACATGATGTACACTGTATATAAGTTAAAAAAGCAGGGTGACAATTAACAACCTTGACATACTCCTTTCCCAGTTTAAAACTAGTGTGTTGTTATATGTCTGGTTGCTTTTTGACCTGTATACAGATTTCTCAGGAGGCAGGTAAGATTGTCTAGTATTCCCATCTCTTGAGGAATTTTACACAGTTTGTTTTGATCCACACAGTCAAATGCTTTGGCATAGTCAATAAAGAAGAAGTAGATGTTTTTCTGGAACTCTTTCTCTTTCTATGATTCAGTGGATATTGACAATTTGATCTCTGGTTTCTCTGCCTTTTCTGAATCCAGTTTGAACATCTGGAAGCTCATGGTTCACTTACTGTTGAAGCTTGGCTTAGAGAATATTGAGCATTACTTTGCTAGTGTGTAAGTTACTAGAATACACAGAAGAACTATACAACAAAAATCTGTATGACCCAGATGGCCATGATGGTGTTGTCACTCACCTAGAGCCTGACATCTTGGAATGTAAAGTCAAGTGGGCCTTAGGAACCATCACTACAAACAAACCTAGTGGGAGTGATGAGACTCCAGCTGAGCTATTTCAAATCCTGAAAGATGATGCTGTTAAAGTGATGCACTCAATATGGCAGCAAATTTGAAAAAAAAAAAAAACCTCAGACCACAGGACTGGAAAAGGTAAATTTTCATTCCAATCTCCAAGAAAGGTAATGCCAAACAATGTTCAAACTACTTGCACTCATCTTACATTCTAGCAAAGTAATGCTCAAACTTCCCCAAACCATGTTTCAACAGTACGTGAAACAAGAACTTCCATATGTTCCAGCCAGATTTAGAAAAGTCAGAGGAACTAGAAATCAAATTGCCAACTTCTGCTAACTCATAGAAAAAGCCAGTGAGCTCCAAAAATGCATCTTCTTTTGCTTTATTGACTACACCAAAACCTTTGACTGTGTGAATCATAAAAATCTGTGTAAAATTCTTCAAGAGATGGAAATATCAGATGACTTTACCTGCCTTCAGAGAAATCTGTATTCAGCTCAAGAAGCAACAATTAGAATTGGACTGATTCCAAATTGGGAACGGAGTATGTGTAGGCTATATATTGTCACCTTGCTTAATTAAATTTTATGCAGAGTAAATCATGCAAAATGGTGGGCTGGATGAATCACAAGCTGGCATCAAGACTCCTGAGAGAAATATCGATAACCTCAGATATGCAGATGACACCACCATTATGTGGCCGAAAGCAAAGAAGAAATAAAAGCCTCTTGATCAAGCTGAAAGAGAAGAGTGAAAAAGCTGGTTTAAAGTTCAACTTTAATAAAACTAACATCATGGCATCTGTTACGGTCACTTCATGGCAAAAAGATGGGGAAACAATGGTAACAGTGACAGACTTTATTTTATTCATCTCCAAATCACTGTAGATGGTGACTGCAGCCATGAAATTTAAAGATGCTTGCTCTTTGGAAGAGAAAGTTGTGAAAAACATAGACAACATATTAAAAAACAGAAACATTACTTTGCCGACACACGTCCATCTAGTCAAAGTTATCATTTTTCCAGCAGCCGTGTATGGATGTGAGAGTTGGACAATAAACAAAGTTAAGCACTGAAGAATTGATGCATTCGGATGGTGGTATTGGAGACTTTTAAGAGTCCCTTGGACTGCAAGGAGATCGAAGCAGTCAATCCTAAAAGAAATCAGTTCAAAATAGTCATTGGAAGGACTGATGCTGATGCTGAAACTCCAATACTTTGGCCAACTGATGGAAGAACTGACTCATTGGAAAATACCCTGATGCTGGGAAAGATGAAAGGCAGAAGGAGAAGTGAATGGCAGAGGATGAGATGGTTAGAAGGCCTCACCTATTGGATGGACATGAATTTGAGTAAGCTCCAGGTGTTGGTGATGGACAGGGAGCCCTGGCATACTGCAGTCCATGGAGTTTCAAAGAGTTGGATACAATTTAAAGAGTGAACTGAACTGAATTGAACTAACCATGTTTAACGGTATAAGAAATGTGAATTCTCTTTGGTTTCAGTGTTTAGAAATATAGACGTAATATATATATATATATACACACACGATTAGTGACTAATCTAAGAGAAAATGATTTCCATTGTCTCCTTTCCATTGGTCTTAAAATTTGAAGATATTATGGTAGTAGAAAGAGTAAATATGCACAAATATTTCATTGATATTTATTAAATAAATATCTAGAATGTTAAAGACATAACTTCTGTTACTGGGTGCTTCACCATATACACTAGATTTGCATTAGATACCTGGAATACATTCTGTATGCCTCTTGTGCATATCATAGAAGGCTGGCATCATATGACAGAAGAGAGAAAGCTAGGGTTAGTATTTTAGTTGTTAGAGATTGGAATTTTCAAAATGCTCATACTGGAAGTAAATATTTAAACAAGTTAAATTACAGGATCCAAAGATGAGGTCAAATGGAATCACTGAAATTCTGGTACAGATGCAAAATATGGTAGTAAAAGCCTGAATTCTATATCCTAGCATATGATTTACCTGCTTTGTCCAAAATACATGATGCAACCTTCCAGTACAGTATTGTTTTCTATTTTTTGGAAAAATTTACTGGATTCATGTCATGAATAAAACTTTGGTAAGTTTCTACTGAAGATCTTCTTCAATTTGTATTATTATAGGTCCACATTTAATGACCTTTCATAGAAGGAAGATTCCAATAGACAGCCATCATCAAAGACTGGAAATACATCTTCTTGCTTTTTTCATTTATAATCTAAAATAAATATACTCCAGGGTTTATCATTAAATAAATCAGTCTCATGAGATATATCAATTTCATTATACTATTTTACAAGTGCAAACTGAGAAAATTAAAATATATATATTATTTAGTTGCATGGCAATTTCTGTATGTGAATTTGAAGATTGCAGTGAACACTGGGTTGCTTTCAAACTCTTTCAGTCACGCTGCTTACTTATTGAACAAATATAGATTGAGTTCATTTAAGGTTTACCTCAGGAAATGTCTGATATTCTTTCATATTTTTGACAGATAGAAATTTCAGTTTCTTCTTGTACAAACTAATAAAATGTGCCAGCAACTTTGTTAAGTAATGGGGGTGCTCAGCCAGAAAAGCATGACTTCCTGAAACTCATAATTTAGAGATGCAATAAAAACATGAATCAATCTCAGTGACTACTACCAACTGCTCTATTACTCTTAGGAGAGGGAAGACCAAAGAGGACTTGGAGGTGTTGAACTTTTCATTCAAATGCAAGATTTCAAAATCCACTTCCCCCAAATTTCTTCTCCATATTCTTTTTTTTTTTTTCAATTTATTTATTTTCTTTACATTGTTGTGTTGGTTTTGCAATACATTGACATGAATCTGCCATGGGTATACATGTGTTCCCCTTCCAGAACCCCCCTCCCACCTCCCTCCCGATTCCATCTCTCTGGGTCATCTCTTGAGCACCCTGTATCAAGCATCAAACCTGGGCTGGTGATTGATTTCACATATGATAATTTAAATGTTTCATTGCCGTTCTCCCATATCATCCCACCCTTGCCCTCTCCCATAGAGTCCAACAGACTGTTCTATACATCTGTGTCTCTTTTGCTGTCTCACATACAGGTTATACAGAGAAACATGCCAACTAATGTTCCCTCCTTCAGGACCAGGTTGTATTGCTTTTGGGGTAGTTCAAAGAGATGTGTCTCTTGCTGATATTTGCCATCTCATAAATGGAACCATCTTCTTTCTGCATTGCTTATTGCTATATGTGGACTCGTTTGTTTTTTCCAAGACCCCAACTCATTCAACCCTGTTAAATCAACCATCAAAACATTCCGGATACAATATCTCACTCAGTCCATTAGCACTACAAGGAAACAAAACTTTTTATTGGGCTATTTCAATACCTTCCTAATTCGTCCCCGTGTCCCCACTTTTGAAATTCTGCATTCTGGTCTTCATATAATAGCGTGATAATACTACATAGCAGGGTGATGATACCACTTCCTTGGTCCTCAATAATCTAGTAGTTTCTTCTAAAACATAGAACAGATGCTCAAGAGTTACTGGACTTTTTTTTTTTTAAAAAAAACTTAATGCCACCCTCCCTCTCCCTCTCCTTTCCTGCATTTCCTTGCTGGCTTCCTTGTTTCTTCTCAAATATAGCAGTGATTGTCCTTTTCAGGGAATTTACACATGCTAGCAAATAAATGCTTAAAATTCTCTAAATGAGGCTTCAATTTTCAGATGTCAAGCTACATTTAGAAAAGGCAAAGGAACCAGAGATCAAATTGCCAGCATCTGTTGGATCATAGAAAAAGCAAGAGAATTCCAGTAAAACAACTATTTCTACTTCATTGACTACGCTAAAATCTTTGTGTGGATCACAACAAACTGGAACATTCTTAAAGAGATGGGAATACCAGACTGCTTTACCTGTCTCTTGGGAAATCTGTATGCAGGTCAAGAAGCAACAATTAGAATAAGATATGAAACAACAGACTGGTTTCAAATTGGGAAAAGAGTACGTCAAGGCTGTATTTTTGTCACCCTGCTTATTTAACTATTATTCAGAGTACATCATGCAAAAAGCCAGGTTGGGTCAAGCACAAGCAGAAATCAATATTGCTGGGAGAAATATTAATAATCTCAAATATGCATATGACACCATCTTTATGAAAAGAGTGTAAAGGAACTAAAGAGTCTCTCTCCCTTTTTTTTTTAATTGAAGGACAATTGTTTTACAGAATTTTGTTGTTTTCTGTCAAACATCAACAAGAATCAGCCAAATGTACACTCATGTCCCCTCCCTTCCAAACCTCCCTTCCATCTACCTCCCCATCCCACCCTTCTAGATTGTCACAGAGCCCCTGTTTGAGTTCCCTGAGTCATATAGCAAATTCCCATTGGCTATCTATTTTCCATGTTACTCTCTCCATATATCTCACCCTCTCCTTCACCCTCCCTCCATGTCCATAGGTCTGTTCTCAATGTCTTTTTCTCCATTGGGGCCCTGAAAATAAATTAAATACCATCTTTCTAGATTCCATAAACATACACCAGTACACAATATTTATATTTCTCTTTCTGACTTACTTCACTCTGTAAAATGGGCTCTAGGTTCATCCACCTCATTAGAACTGATTCAAATGTGTTCCTTTTTATGGCTAAGTAGTATTTCTTGTACATATGTACCAAAGGTTCTTTATCCATTCAATTGTTGATGGACATCTAGGCTGCTTCCATGCTCTAGCTATTATAAATAGTGCTGCAATGAATATTGAAGTACATGTGTCTTTTTCAATTTTGGTTTCCTCAATATGTATGCCTAGTAGTGGGGTTGCTTGGTCATATGGTCATTTTATTCTTTGTTGCTTTAAGGAATCTCCATACCTCCTTACATTACCACCAGCAATGAAAGAGGGTTTCCTTTATTCTACACCCCTCCAACATTTATTGTTTCTATACTTTTTGATGATAGTCATTCTGACTGGTGTGAGGTGATATCTCATTGTAGTTTTGATTTGTGTTTCTCTAATAATGAGCAAGTTTGAACATCTTTTCATGTGCTTGTTAGCTAACTGCATGTCTTCTTTGGAGAAATGTCTGTTTAGGACTTTTTTCCAGTTTTTGAATGGGATGTTTGTTTTTCTGGTATTGATTTGTATGTCTTGCTTGTAGGTAGATAGATAGGTAAACTTAGTCACTCAGTTATGTCCGACCCTTTGTGAACACAGGTACTGTAGCCCACCATGCTTCTCTGTCCATGGAATTTCCCAGGCAAGAATACTGGAATGGGTTGCCATTTCCTTCTCCAGGGGACCTTCCTGATCCAGGGATTAAATCTTGGTCCCCTGCAGATTTAGTTGTATGTGTTGCTTGTATATTTTGGAAATTAATCTTTTATCAGTTGCCTTGTTTGTAGTTTCCTTTGCTGTGCAAAATCTTTTAAGATTAATTAGTTCCCACTTGTTAATTTTTATTTCCATTACTGTAGGAGGTGGGTCATAGAAGATTTTGCTTTAATTTATATCATCAAGTGTTCTGTCTATGAATTCCTCAAGAGTTTTTCAGTTTCTTGCCTTACATTTAGGTCCTCAATCCATTTGGAGTTTTTATTTGTGTATAGTGTCAGGACATGAACTAATTTCATTCTCTTTCATGTGGCTGTCCAGGTTTCCCAGCACCACTTATTGAAGTAGCTATATTTGTCCACTGTATATTAAAGAGCCTCTTGATGAACGTGAAAGAGGAGAGTGAAAAAAAAAAAAGCTTAAAACTCAACATTCAGCAACCGAAGATCATGGCATCTGGTCCAATCACCTCATGACATATGGATGATAAAACATTGGAAACAATGACAGACTATTTTCTTGGGCTCAAAAATCACTGCAGATGGTAACTGCAGCCATGAAATTAAAAGACAGTTGTTCCTTGGAAGAAAAGCTATGAGCAACCTAGACAGCATATTAAAAAGCAGAGATGCTATTTTGCCAACAGGTCCATCTAGTTAAAGCTATGTTTTTTTTCCAGTAGTCATATACGGATGCAAGTGTTGGACCATAAAGAAAGCTGACCATCAAATAGTTGATGCTTTTGAACAGTGGTGTTGGAGAAGACTCTTGAGAGTCCTTTGGACTGCAAGGAGATCAAACCAGTTAATCCTAAAAGAGTCAATCTTGAATATACATCGTAAGGACTGATGCTGAAGGTGAAGTGTCAATAATTTGGTCACCTGATGTGAAGAGCTGACTCATTATAAAAGACACTGATTCTGGGAAAGACTGAAGGCAGGAGAAGCAGGGGATGACAGAGGATGAGATGGCTGGATGGCATCACTGATTCAGTGGATATTAGTTTGAGGAAGTTCTGGGAGATGGTGAAGGACAGGGAGACCTGGCATACCGTGATTCGTGGGGTCACAAAGGGTCGGACATAAATAAACAACTGAACAACAACAACACAAATTGTTCCTTCTGCTTGAATTATTCTTCTAGAAATATTTGCATATAGTCCCTCACTTTATTTAAGTTTCTGTTCAGATGACACATCTCCTCAAAGAATTTTCTGAGATCCTTCTTAAATAGAAACTTCTGGTTCTATGACTGCATTAGGATTGGTGGATAAAAGAAGATACCTAGTTTAATTTGAAATGCAATAAATAATGAATATTTGTGAAAGTATTCCTAAAATATTTTATAATGTATTTGTATGGCATGGATTCTGTTTATAGTAAAAAAAAAATCATGGCTTCTTCTGAAATTAAAATTTAACTGTATCATTATTGCCTAAACCTATCATCTCTACCAAGCTTTATTTTCCTCATAAAATTTCACTCTATAGGACATTGTGTTATACACTTGTTTTTTTGCTTAATATCTGCTTCTCTCACTAGACTGTAAGAGCCATGAGAATAGACAATGAGTTTTCTGTGCTCAGAACTCAGTGATTAAAGCCTAGAGCAGGAGCTTTGCATAGGAGATGCTCAGTCAATGCTCGTTCAGTTAAGAGAGAAATAATTATGTTCTATTTGTTTAAGTATATATATGAGGAGGGCCTGACAACCCACTTCAGTATTCTTGCCTGGAGAATCCCCATGGACAGAGGAGCCTGATGGGCTACAGTCTATGTGTTCCCAAAGAGTCAGACACAATTGAGCAACTAAGCACAACACAGGATGGCACATACATATAAATAACTAAATACATGTGAATGTTCTATATTCTCAATAAAGGAAAATCTAGAAGATCAAAATAGGAAATACAGACTGTGGGTGCTCAGTCATATCCAACTCTTTGTGACCCCTTGAACTGTAGCCCAAGAGGCTCCTCTATCCATGGAATTTTTCAAGTAAGAATATGGGAGCAGTTTGTTATTTCTTACTCCAGGTGGTCTTCCCAAACCAGGGATTGAAATAGAACCCAAGTCTCTTATGACTCCTGCATTGTCAGGTGGATTTTTTGCCACTATAACACCTGGGAAGGCAGTTTCACAAGTAATTTACACAGCCTCTGGTATTTGAAACATGAGAACATTTAATTATAAAATACATTAAAAATCAAGCCAGTTAGGACAAGTTAGAAAACACTTTTAAGTTTTGTTCTACATAAAATGATCTGTTCTAGCAGATGAAAATATTGAAGTAGTGTTATCCATGACTGAAGATGATTAAGAAAGCTAGTGCTTTGCCATACATTGACATTAACCCGCCATGGGTAAACATGTGTTCTCCTTCCAGAACCCCCCTCCCACCTCCCTCCCAATTCCATCTCTCTGGGTCATAACACGATAATATAAAGAAAATAAATAAATAAATAAAATTTAAAAAAAACAAAAAGCTAGTGCTAACAACTCTGGCTTCATTAAGAAGTAACCTTTTAATAGCAAGTCAAGCTTACCTCAAGAAATAAGAGAAAATCAAATAAATAACTTAACTTTACACCTAAAGCAACTAGAAAAAGAAGAAATGAAGAACCCCAGTGCTGTAGAGGGAAAGAAATCACAAAAAATACAGAAGAAATAAATGAAAAATAAACAAAGGAGACTAAAGCAAAAATCAACAAAACTAAAAGCTGCTTCTTTGAGAAGATAAATAAAATAGACAAACCATTAGCCAGACTCATCAAGGAAAAAAAAAAAGAGAGAGAAGAATCGAATCAACAGAATTAGAAATGAAAATTGAGAAATCACAACAGACAACAGAGAAATATAAAGGCTCACAAGAGACTACTATCAGCAACTGTATGCCAATAAAATGGACAACTTGGAAGAAATGGAGGAATTCTTAGAAAAATATAACCTTCCAAAACTGAACCAGGAAGAAATAGAAATCTCAACATACCCATCACAAGCATAGAAATGGAGACTGTAATAAAAAGAAAATCTTCCAAGAAGCAAAAACCCAGGACCAGATGGCTTCACAGCTGAATTCTACCAAAAGTTTAGAGAACAGCTACCACCTATCCTACTTAAAGTCTTCCAGGAAATTGCAGAGGAAGGTAAACTGCCAAATTCATTCTATGAAGCCATCATTATCCTTATACCAAAACCAGACAAAGATGCCACGCACACAAAAGAAAACTACAGGCCAATATCACTGATGAACATATATACAAAAATCCTCGACAACATTCTAGCAAACAGAATCCAACAACATATTAAAGAGATCATATGTCATGACCAAGTGGGCTTTATCTCAGAGATGCAAGGATTCGTCAACATTTTCAAATCAATCAATGTGATACACTACATTACCAAATTGAAAGATAAAAGACATATGATTATCTCAATAGATGCAGAGAAAGCTTTTGACAAAATTCATCATCCATTTGTGATAAAAACCCTCCAAAAAGCAGGCATAGAAGGAACATACCTCTACATAATAAAAGCCATATATGATAAACCCACAGCAAATATTATCCTCTGCTGCTGCTGCTGCTAAGTCCCTTCTTTGTGTCCGACTTTGGGCGACCCCATAGACAGCAGCTCACCAGGCTCCCCTGTCACTGGGATTCTCGAGGCAAGAACACTGGGTTGGGTTGCCGTATCGTTCTCCAATTCATGAAAGTGAAAAGTGAAAGTGAAGTCTCTCAGTCATGTCCGACTCTTCGTGACCCCATGGACTGCAGCCCACCAGGCTCCTCCGTCCATGGGATTTTCCAGGCAAGAGTACTGGAGTGGGGTGCTATTGCCTTCTCTGAACATTACCCTCAGTGGTGAAAAATTGAAAGCATTTCCCCTAAGTCAGGAACAAGACAAGAGTGCTCACTCTCACCACTGCTATTCAACATAGTTTTGGAAGTTTTATCCACAACAATCAGAGAAGAAAAGGAAATAAAAGGAATCCAGACTGGAAAAGAAGAAGTAAAACTCTCACTGCAGATGACATGATCCTCTACATAGAAAACCCTAAAGACTCCACCAAAAAATGACTAAAGCCAATCAATGAATATAATAAAGTTGCAGAATATAAAATTAACACACAGAAATCCCTTGCATTCCTATACACTAACAATGAGAAAACAGAAAGTAAAATTAAGGAAACAATTCCATTCACATTTGTGACAAAAAGAACGAACAACTCAGGAATAAATCTACGTAAAGAAACAAAAGTCCTATATATAGAAAACTATAAAACACTGATGAAAAAAATCAAAGATTACACAAATAGATGGAGAAATATACTATGTTCAGGGAATGTAAGAATCAATATAGTGAAAATGAGTATACTACCCAAAGCAATCTATAGATTTA